>JADBJO010000269.1:387500-427500 GCA_016801955.1 Conus betulinus | reverse complement strand
TGCAGTGCTCAGAGACTGCAATGACTGGCCATCGTTTGTGAAAGCATTGGTTGCGTTTATTAATTAAATCAGAACAGCAAAATATGAACTGAAAATAGCATTCAGGAAAGGAAGCAACATGAATTTCATCCCTTAAAACCATTCCCACCACTAATTTGAATTGCCGCCCACCCACCACCCACCTCTCACCCACCCTGATTAACAAAACTCATTATTGCTACGATTATTAACAAAAGATGTTGGCATAATATACTGTATCGTGTCAAACTGGCACAAACTCCTACCAATATGCTAGTTCTGGCCATATTTAATGTATAACACTAAACTCTCAATATTTGGCATAATGTACTGTATCGTGTCAAACTGGCACAAACTTTTGTCACTATGCTAGTTCTGGCCAAATTTCATGAATAACTATTAAACAGTAACACAGATCTAAGATGCCCAGTGGTGTGGCCATAGACTTCAGCTAAGGAACCTGCATCCTTTTCTTACCAGTGCAAAGTTATAATAAAACTTATATTACTTCCTTTCATCCTGTGAACCAAAGCTCCAAAGGAGAGGGTACCACTAGTCCTGAAACCTTTTCAGAGGGTGAAGGCTCATATTCTAATCTGAAATCAGTAATAAAAGGGTGTGCACAGCAGTATTTTGCTTTCATGAATACACATTCAGATCTCTGCTTTTAGGGCCGGTGTGGCTTCGTCTGTCATGCAAGCTCATGTCAAGAATGAAAGATCCCCTCTTGCGTTATTGAAGCAGCAGTTTATGATGTAAGCCTTTACGAAAAACTGCCACATTTTTGCTCCTGCTCCCTTCCCTTCTATAATGAGAAGCAGCTTTTTCTTCTTATCCACTATGGCCTTGAGCAGGTCTCTGTGTGTGTGTGCGAACCCTGTCGTGTGACTTCGTGCTGTCAGTGATGTCTAGTCAATGAGTTACAGTCCATTGCCAAACGCATAAGTCTGCTTACTTACACTCAGTGTAGACCATGCACGATTGTTTATCTCTCGGCAACTAGTTAAGGGCATTCTGGGAGGGGAGAGGGGCAGAACTGGTTGGCATAGGATAGTCTCTGAAATTATGTTTTCCACTTCAAGGTTGGATGTTATGGGATGGTGATCATTTGTGTTCATAGCTGCCAGTGGAGCTTCACCAGTGGTGACACAGGAAAATGGTCAGTCTGCTGGGGCCGGAGCCATTGACTGTGCTGCCGAAGAGGAGATGGACATGGAAACGCTGTCTTCAATGCTGGATCAGGACTCGGACTTGGAAGGTGATGTGAAGGGTAAATACAGATGACTCAATTGAATCCAAACAGTTTTACTATAAACTACAGCATTTTAATGTTTTGTGTATTTTATTCTTTATGATTTTGTTTCAGCATTTTTTTATGGGTAATTGAAAGGTTTGTGGCTTTCCATGTAATGTTACGGATTGGGGGGGGGGGGGGAGAGAAAAGAGAAAAAAAAAAAGTACAGTAGTTAAAACAGTGACTGCTATCCATAGGAAGGATGCAGTCATTGAAAGCAAATTTTGGCTTGGAAGAGTAGTCGTGTACATACAAAATGCTGTAGTATGTACATTTTCTTTCCCTTGTAGTGTTTCAATTTTGTGAAAAATATTGCATGATTACATGTAAAATGTCTGAAAACCACATAACATCCAGTCTGCCTCTCCTGTTAGTTCTTCAAGAATTCAGATGAGTAGGTTTTCAAGTAATAAAGAAATAAAACAATATCAGATAGTGTCTGCCAGATGTGAATTCAGGTGTCAAGTTCGGGACATAATGAAAATAAAGTAGCATCTCTTGCAAGACAATAGAACAACAGCTGTTTGTGCTATAGATGCGAGCGGTCAGCAAGACCAGGGGGAAGTCACTGCAGAGGACATTGCTGCTTTCTTCGATGGAAGTTCAGACAGTGACAATGGTATGGATGTTTTCCTTTCTCTTTGTACAATTTTGTTTGATATTTTTTGTACACACAATCAAGCAAAATGCTTGACGCCTGTTTCACAACCTAGTGTCATCTGCGACTGCCTTAACCCTTCCAGTGCCCAGAGTAATACAAAATGCATGTAAAAATCACATCTTTGAATCACTGTGCTGGGAATAGAGTTTACCTCCCTTGGCCCACAGCAAGACACTGTTTACGGAAACAGAAGATGGGGCAGACAGAGAAGGAGGTGGGAGGACAACATGCAGTGGACAGGCCTGGCCTCTGGTGATTTTCAGAAAGTGGCAGAGGACAGAGGAGGATGAAGGACGATAGTTCAGGTGCTGCCCCAGTGACTCTAGGGTTAAGGGACTGATGACGATGAGTGGACGGTCCTAAGCTGGATGTCCACAGTTTCATTAGACACAGTCTAACAGGTGTTTGACTTGAAAATTTCAAAAGATTCCAAGACATGGTAAACAAACCTACAGAGGTCCTGTGCATCAGGGAAACATATTTATGGATTAATAGAAATCCTGCTTTTCCCTGACGGCCTATTTCCCATTCTGTCAGTCTCGTGTTTTTTTAATCAGTTACAGTTATCGGCAATTGTACAACACATTTTTTATTTAATGTTCTGTTGTCTGCCACTATGAAAATTCAGGATCAAATTCCAGATCATCATGACATCAGGTTGTCAAATCACATTTCCTGATGGTGCTGTTTAACCCATGTTTTCTTGTTTTACTTGAAACATAACAGTCACTCACATCACTTCATACTATCGGTTGCCGTCATTTCATTTTGCTGTGTGTTTTTGTCCCCAGAGGCAGATAATGAAAAGGAAGGCACAGAGCAGGGAACCAGCAAACCAGAGCTTCCTGGAAGTCATTCTGATTGTGTGGAAACCAGCCAACATGGCTCTGGCCCCACGCAGCAAGATCCTCAGCATGTCAGACAACTGCAAGGTAAAATACAGGAAGACCAGGAGCACAAAAGGGGGAGAAAAAAGAACAACCACCTTGCATCTTTGAAAAAGAAAGTTAAGAAGATGGAAACAGTTATCGATTAGATATAATCACTGTAGTGATTTGACTCTCAGAAATTTCACACACACACACACACACACACACACACACACACACACTCACTCACACACACACACACACACACACACACACACACACACACACACACACACACACACACACACACACACACTCGCACACTCACACATGAAAGATGCAAACAGGTGCATGTGAGTACACTTTGTCTCCTTGATTCAAAATCTCTGTGTAATCAGTGGCCTGCCTGATGGATGTGCTGACAGATGAGCTGGCGATGATGCAGCAGAGGATGATGGAGATCCAGCAGATGCTGGCCTCTCAGACCCCCACTACTGCCGCAGTCACTTCTTCCCGGCCAGCCTCCCCACCCAGCAGCACCACTGTCAAACTCCACGCCAAACCAACAGGCAAGATCGTCCTAGATGTAACTTTGTCTTTGAACACAAAGCAACAAGAAACAAAAATTGATGAACTGATTCCAGTGACTGGACTTGAAGACATTACTAGATTTACCCCGTAAGATTCTCTCTGTAAAAATTGGTTTGTTTGGAATATTTTTCAGCTTCGTTTACACTGGATTCATCTCCCAATAAAGAAGGCTTCATGTAAAGACTCGTCGTTTTGGAATTTTCATCTTCGTCTTTGCTTCACTGACTTCCAAATAAAGCATCTCTCCCATCAAAGACTTGATTTTCTGGAACATCTTCCCATTTTGTCTAGATTCAAATCTTAATCAAGACTGTTTGTAAAGACTTTTTATAAATCAATTTAGGAGTATTTTGGATCTTTGTGTATTCTACATTTTTCTGGAACATCTTTTTATCTTCCCCTTTTCTATATTGACCCCCAGATCAAGACTTCCTGTAAAGAGACAGTTTTTGTTGTTAGGGATCTCTTGAGGTTGTTGTTGAAAGCTTCCTCTGAATTTCTAATTCAACGTGCACAGAGTTTGGGGTTTTCAAAGGTGTTGTCATCTGTTAAAGTTTGCATATTCTTTTTTTTTTTTTTTTTTTGCAGACAGAAAGGCCAATGACCCAGAAGAATGCTTCAGTCCATTGTATATCTCCTCTGTAAAGTTGTTCTGTCAGTGTTTACATTGCATACCAAGTTTCTGCTCTGAGGAGTCTGGATCATACATTATTACATTCATTTAATTTGCGTGTTCATTTTTAAAAACATATTTAATTGCATTCTCATGTTCAGCAGGATCCTCCAAAATGGCATTGGCGTCATCTTCACAAGGTTTCTCCTCATCCTCGCCTGTGCCCATCAAAACCTTTAATAGCAGTAGCAAGAAAGTTAAACCCTTGTCTTCATCTTCATCTTCGAGTCATATGGAGAAGAAACGATCTCTGGGCCATTCCAGTTCTGCCACTGGAACAGGAAGATCTACAAATCCTGCCAGCACTTCAAGTCATGGTGCCATTAGGGGTGCTGCCTCTTCTGCCCTGCACAGTTCTTTAGATTCCAAACCTCAGCATTCTGCATCGCGAAATGGTGATGGCTCCACAAAATGTAAAATCAGTGTGAAACAGATTTCTGATGGAAGAAGAGAGAAGAAGACGACTCAAACTGTCAACACCTACCAGTCCAAGGATGTAGATAGACGGGATTCTGTGGAGCATCGCGCGGTCCAAAGGAGAAGCTATCCAGCAAGTTTTTGGCAGATGTTGCAGAAAATGGAACAGCAAGAAGCCAGGAGAGACAGGAGCTGAAGCGCAGTTTGTTTGGGGACGACAGCGACAGTGACTGGGAGGATCTGGATGGTAAGTGACTGGAGAAAGACGCAGGTATGGGAAGGGCGGAGCGGGAGTCGGGAGATCAAGAGTGATTTCCAAAAGAAGAAACTAAGGAAGAAAATTGAGATGGGATGAGGGAATGGAAAATATATACGTTCTTCTGTTTTTAGTTTTGTGTTAACATATCCAGATTCAGAAAAAAAGCAAACAAACATGCTCACACATTGTACCTTAATCCTAGATGATATCAAATTTCTGTATAACATTAGAACTTGTTTTGTTTTTTTTTTTCATTGTCAGGGTCTGTAGATTTTTGTGGAAAACGTACAAGGTTTTCATGTTGAACTGTACCTGTCTTGTTAGAGTTTTAATTTTTTTTTTTTTTTTTTTTTTTTTTTTTTTTTCTGTCCCAACCTCTGCGTCACTTCAGAGGCAGTGCACCCATGCCGCTCATTCCGACATCCCGTCCACAGTCACAGCCCGGACGGCCCCTCCACAGCCCCGGTACCGGCAATCCACAGGGAGCAGTCAATGTCAAGTCGTCAGGAGGCAACGCATCGGAGGAAAAAACTGCACTGCTGCCAAGTCACTTCAGTGGTGTTCAGTGACGCCTGCTCTGATCTAACATATGTAGGACACCACCTACTAAGCCCCCTACTGACGACAATAATTGCTTAGTCGCGGAGTCGGCGTGAGTGAGCTCTCCCTCCAGAGGGCGCCACCTCGTCCGTCCAACAACAGCCTCCATGGACTCATGGATACCGGTGACCCCGACAGAACCAAACCAAGGCCACAGACATGGAGAGGACATCAAAATTGAGGTCACCATGAGAGCAGGGCATGAAGGGCCACAGAATTTGAGACATATTTTTTTTTAATGCTGATTGATGAGAATGAGGATGATTAAGATGATGCTGCTATGGATTTTCTGACCTGACTTTTTATGTAATGCATGCAAAACTGTATTGTTTACGCTTGAACCGATGAACTTGATAAGTGCGCCTGTGTCGGTGTGGGTGTGTGTGTGTGTGGACACATGTCAGTGCGAGTGTTTGAGTGTGTGTTGAGCGCAGTGAGTTGACCCCCAAGAATTTCACCATATAAAATCCATACATTATTATTATTATTTCCATTTCAGTCTTAGATTACACAACAGGGCTGTACTCTACGCTTCCTTTCATAATATATCCCAGCGTCAACCAGGCCTGAGAGATACAAGCACCTGCAGTGTTAGTCATGAAATTTGAGCAACACTCTCAGAAATGCATCCATTAAGTGGATGAAGCTCGACTGTGTGGTCCCCAGTCTTCCCAAGTGAGTCCGCAGCAAACTCAACTCTGGGTAGGAGCTGGGGCAGGAAAAAGCCCACATGACTCTGATGGGATTTGAACCCACGACCTCCCAGCCGGGAGTCCGCAGCATTAACCACTTCACCATGGCGGCTGGTTAGAGTTTTAATTTTGTTTTAAATCACAGACAATAGTAAATGCTCTGAGGGGAAACTAGTACAGTACACAACTTTGGTCATGTTTTCAGGAGAGAAGGCACAACTGAGCAGCAGCGGGGAAGGATATAAAGAGACTTTTGCAACAGGGACAACGACAGCATGAGACTCACACGCCATCCTACAGAGTGTCTCCGTCTACTACAACATTGTGTGAGTCTTACTTGTGCTCCGTCCACAAATGCATCAGCAACATAGACACGAGTACATCAGATCAATACCCACTACTAGATTTTATAGAAGATTTATGTGATTTGAACATGCAGTTATTTTGTTTGTTGGTCGTTTTTTTTTAACAGTGCACCAGTTTGTCTGGTACTCTTTGAAAATTGATCTGTTTGTCTGGACTATTTTAACAGCCTACTTGTGGAAAGGTTGATAGGCGTTATATTGACAGAGACTATGTTTTTCATTTTCAGGGACATCCAAAGCAGTGCATTCGACATCCCAAAGCTCAGGCACCTCTACAGATCCTTCCAGACCTTCCAGCAGTGGTAGCAGCAGCAGCACTGTGAAAAAGGAAGCAGACACCAAGGACTACATTACAGAGAAATTCTCTGGTCTCCGTGTCATGTAAATAGCTTTTTTTTCTTTCACAGAAATTATCCTGTCTCAGGTGTCATGTTGAAAATAATTTCTTCACAGAAGTTCTTTGATTTCCGCAATACTGAGACAGTTATTTTACTGCTTTGTATCATGAAGAAATGAGGGTAAAGAACCCTCTAAAGCTACAAAAAAACATGGAGAAAAATGCTAAAAAGGAGGGTTGTTTTTCCAGAAACCCCAAGGTATCGTCCATCATGCTGGCATCAAAGATGGAAAGTCGAAGGATGATCGCAGTGTCCAAGATGCACCTCAAGCTGAAAACCCCCGACCTGCGGGGACTGGGTCACCATTGGGGTCATCGTACAGAAGTCTGAGGCACGCAAGTCTCAAACGGTGAGCTCAAGTGATGGCATTTTGTGATTAATTTCAAGGAAGGGAAGACAGCATGTGGAAACATGGTAGAACAAAATGCTAAGTTCAAGGTGAGACTGGTACCTCCCGGAAAAACTGATTAAGTTGTGTGTACAGTTCATGTATCTTATAGCAGACTGTATGCCCATACGAATTTGTCATATTTTGAACTCATGTTTGGCAAAAATACAATGAATATGACAAACTGTTAAAGGGAAAAGTTGAAAACAAAACCTAGAGACAAAGTTCTCTCTCAGTAATTGCACTTGTGGAGTGTAACATGGCCGGGGCTCTGACTAAGAGCAACAACTCTTGCGTACTTCGTGTGGCAAAATTGCATCAGGCTTGTTTGACAACATGCCATGAAACATCGAAATAACCAGCGACAGAGTATGATTTTGAGCCAAAGTATGTGATGAATCAGGTTTTAAATAATTTGTGGTAGATTTTCTTTTTGTTGTTGTTTTAATTATTGTCAATGCAAAAGACAAGGTTGTTACACTGAAGAAGTTTAAATTTCATCTATTGCACCTACTTTATGCTTCTGTTTCCGAGCGGAATTTGCAGATTTAGGATAAGAGATTGTTATTTGATTGACTTCAAAGTAAAGCCTATAACAGATACATGAGTCACACCATAGATTTTGCCTGTCTGTTCTTCCCACAACTGTCGCTAACTGTTGAGAGGACACTAGCTGCCGTGGCGAAGTGGTTAGCTTCGCGGACTCCCGGCTGGGAGGTCGTGGGTTCGAATCCCATCAGAGTCGTGTGGGTTTTTTTGCCCCGACCGGCTCCTACCCAGAGTTGAGTTTGCTGCGGACTCAGCTGGGAAGACTGGGACCACACAGTCGAGTTTCATCCACTTAATGGATGCGTCTCTGAGAGTGTTGCTCAAATTTCCTGACCAACACTGCAGGTGCCTGTATCTCTCGGGCCTGGTTGACGCCAGGATATATTATGAAAGGAAGCGTAGAGTACAGCCCTGTCATGCAGTCTCAGACCGAAATGGAATTCCGTAGCATCATCTTATCATCCCCCCATTCTCATCGATCAGCATAAAAAAAAAAAAAATGTCTCAAATTCTGTGGCCCTTCATGCCCTGCTCTCATGGTGACCTCAATTTCGATGTCCTCTCCACGTCTGTGGCCTTGGTTTGGTTCCGTCGGGGTCACCGGTATCGGCGAGTCCATGGGAGCTGTCGTTGGACGGACGTGGTGGCGCCCTCCGGAGGGAGAGCTCACTCACGCCAGCTCCGCGACTAAGCAATTATTGTCGTCAGTAGGGGGCTTAGTAGGTGGTGTCCTGTGTATGTTAAATCAGAACAGGCGCCACTGAACACCACCGAAGTGACTCGGCGTCAGTGCAGTGTCTCCTCCGGTGGGTTGCCTCTGACGACTTGACACTGACTGCTTCCTGTGGATTGCCGGTGCCGGGGCTGAAGCGGGGGGCCCGGGCTGTGGCTGTGGACGGACGGAGTGTCGGAATGAGCGGTGTGGGTGCACTGCCTCTGAGGTGGCGCAGAGGTTGGGACAGCAAAAAAAAAAAAAAAAAAAAAAAAAAAAAAAAAAAAAAACTGTTGAGAGGACAAGTAGTAGCAATAAAAGCAACTGTGATAGCCTCTTCATCACCCCCTTCTCCCCTTCAAAGAGGAACAAATGACTCGGGGTGGGTAACAACCGCAGCAGATGATAACAAAACAAACAACAACAATAGAAAATGTCCAGTTTTCCTTGTTCTTTGGCAGATTGAATATGGTGGAAATTAACGCACCAGATCCCCCAACACTGTCTTGTAGGCATAGATAGGTGCTGAAACCACAGCTCTGTGTTGTGTAGAGAAAAATACATGGCTGTGCTTGTCCGCATCAGCATACGAATGTCAGGTCAAATGCATGCATGAGGAAAAACTTGTCATGGAGGGATTAGCAACCATCCTGATGATGGATCTCTGATGGCAAAAATATTATATTGAAGGGGAGCAAAGTACTCTGAATCAACAAGTGATTGATACTTGATTTCTTTGTGTATTTACACTTTTGAAAACGGTCATTTACCTGCTGGTTATTACGCTGACTGACCCGTCAAAAGGACTGTGTTGGATGATTTCAGGGCAAGACGTACAGCATCTCTGGAAGCTGAGTGACCTTCAGGACACGGACACTACGGTGAGCTTCTTCCTGTTCGGCCAGGTGTACAAACAGCTGTGGAAGATGGACGTGGGCACGGTGATTGGTCTGCTCAACCCCAACATAATGGATGCTATGGAAAAGGTATGTCATCAGTCAACTTAGTCCTACATCTAGAATGCCAAGCACGCCATAGCAAAGGAATATGACTAGATATGTGACTGGCCTTCACAACACAAAAACATCATGGATGCCATGGAAAAGATATGTGACTGACCTTCACAACACTAGCGTCATGGAAGCCATAGAAAAGGTATGTGACTGACCTTCAAAACACTAACATCATGGATGCCATGGAAAAGATATGTGACTGAACTTCACAACACTAACGTCGTGGATGCCATGGAAAAGATATGTGTTTAGTCAGCTGAAAACTGATATAAATGCCATGGAAAGGATGTGTGATTGGTCTGCTCAACCCCATCATCATGGATGCCATAAAAAAGGTATGCGACTAAGCGATGGGTGATTTTCCAGTCTTCTGATCATCCCCAACACAGAAAAACTTTCAAGCGAAGTCAGCAGGGAAAAACCAGATCTTTGATTTCTCAGGCAAGTGGTCCAGCACACATAAAAGGATATGTTGATATCGCCAACAACCCAAAGCTTGATCAATGATGGGCCACTGCCACAACTTGTACAGGTACGAAACAAAGAAAGAAAACAGATCGGATGACAAGCATGTAAATCTCTATGAAAGTTGCCAGAGGATGGTTTCGGGATCGTCATTTTCACGATAGTATTCAGGATGCCAGATTTCAGTTCCAGGAAGTTGTCTCCACTTGCACACAAGCTAATATCAATATGATCATTGAAAATAGACACCTGCTCAGCCCAAACTTGGATGCCACGAAAAAGGAACATGATTCAACCCAAACTTGAATGCCATAGAAGTCTTACAGAACTCAGCCTTAACCTGGAGGCCATGGTAAAAATATATAACTCATCCCTTAACTTTATAGCAGTCACAAAAAAAGTTACTGATTCGTCAAACCCAGCAGTGTATGTCTACTTAGATTTTGTGTTTTCAGAGCCCTGATGATGTGGCCTTTACAGTGAACAGTGTTGTGTGTTTTCAGAGCCTGGTGAAGTTTTCAGAGCCCTATTGATGTGGCTTTACAGTGAATAATGGTTGTGTGTTTTCAGAGTCCTGGTGATGTGGCCTTTACAGTGAACAGTTTGTGTGTTTTCAGAGCCCTGGTGATGTGGCCTTTACAGTGAACAGATTGTGTGTTTTCAGAGCCCTGGTGATATGGCTTTACAGTGAACAGTGGTGTGTGTTTTCAGAGCCCTGGTGATGTGGCCTTTACAGTGAACAGTGTTGTGTGTTTTCACAGCCCTAGTAATGTGGCCTTTACAGTGAACAGTGCTGTGTGTTTTCAGAGCCCTGGTGATGTGGCCTTTACAGTGAACAGTGCTGTGTGTTTTCAGGGCCCTAGTGATGTGGCCTTTTCAGTGAACAGTGCTGTGTGTTTTCAGAGCCCTAGTGATGTGGTCTTTACAGTGAATAATGGTTGTGTGTTTTCAGGGCCCTAGTGATGTGGCCATAACAGTGAACAGTGCTCTGTGTTTTCAGATCCCTGGTGATGTGGCCTTTACAATGAATAGTGGTGTGTATTTTCACAGCCCTGGTGATGTGGCCTTTACAGTGAACAGTGTTGTGTGTTTTCAGAGCCCTGGTGATGTTTTCAGAGCCCTGGTGATGTGGCCTTTACAATGAATATAGAATAGTGGTTGTGTGTTTTCAGAGCCCTGGTGATGTGGCCTTTACAATGAATAGTGGTTGTGTGTTTTCAGAGCCCTGGTGATGTGGCCTTTACAGTGAACAGTGCTGTGTGTTTTCAGAGCCCTGGTGATGTTTTCAGAGCCCTGTGTGATGTGGACTTTACAGTGAACAGTGCTGTGTGTTTTCAGAGCCCTGGTGATGTTTTCAGAGCCCTGGTGATGTGGACTTTACAGTGAACAGTGCTGTGTGTTTTTCAGAGCCCTGGTGATGTTTTCAGAGCCCTGGTGATGTGGCCTTTACACAGTGAACAGTGCTGTGTGTTTTCAGAGCTCTGGTGATGTGGCCTTTACAGTGAACAGTGTTGTGTGTTTTCAGAGCCCTGGTGATGTGGCCTTCACAGTGAACAATGCCCAGCAGGTGATGGAGATTGGACGGTCCAAGGACCTGGCTGGTGCATTGGTAGAACCAAACGTGGTGCCACCTGTACCAATTTTGTCAATAAGTAAGTTATGGCATTATAAGAACACAACAGGGTATTTTATCAACAAATAAATTGCAGCTTTGGTAGAACACAACAGGGTACCAATTTTATCGACAAATAACTTGCAGCTTTGGTAGAACATAACAGGGTACCAATTTTATCAACAAGTTGTGGCTTTGTTAGAACACAACAGGGTACCAATTCTATCAACAAGTATATTGCGCCATCAGTAAGACACAAAAAAGTACTGATTTTATAAATAAGCAAGTTGCTGCATCAATAGAACACAACAGGGTACCAACAATTCTATCAACAGGTAAGTCACGGTATCAGTAGAACACATCAGTGCAGTTTATATCACAAGTAAGTCAATAACCATAACACATTAGAATATCAGTGTTGTCAACATTTAGAATCATGCTGCTGCTTTGTTAATCTACATAGGGTGCCTTATGTACCAGTTTGGTTAACTCAATGGCCATACTTTTGTTATAGTATCTCATGACATTAAGATATGGCCATATTTGAAAAAATTCAACATACACAAAAAGACGAAAGTTTAAATGTCTAAACTGATTGTTCATGAGTGCTTGTAAATTTCTGTAATTGCTTGTAATTGTAATTGTAATGTCTACATTTCAGGTGTATGCATACATGTGAACTCACGCACTTGCACATGTAAGAGCATACACACACACAGAAGCATGCATACATGCACATGCGCATGCTACACACACGCATGCACGCACGCATGCAAGCGCGCGCGCGCGCACACACACACACACACACACACACACACACACACACACACACACTAGTAATAGGGCAGACAATGTAAACTGGGCATCCATGGTCTGACCGGCACGTTGGGGTTTGTGGGCAGGTCATGTGTCTTGTAACTCTTGTCCATGAGACTCTCTTTCCAGATCTTTGCATATTAGTTTTTCAATCATGTAACCACCTAGCTGGAAACCATATGGTCCCGTGGTTTAGCGGATGTGGTGTAATGCATATTGACTAGTCTGCATGCAGTGACATCTGGATGAAACTGAAACCCATAATAACCAATTGTAGTTCCACATGTACCAGTTTTTTTAACTAGCTTACTGAGGAAAATAGGATGACCCATCTGCCAGTTTCATCGATTAAAAAGCCACTGTTACGTATCGGCAAAACCCAGTGGAATGCCTCATGTATTATTCATTTCAGTGACAAGCAAGTCATCCTGATGAGTTGCTAGAACCAGACAGCTTGCCATGGTATACCAGTTTCCAAGGTCACTGTGCATTGTAAAAACCAAAGGGGGCATCATGAGCACCCATTTTATGAGGTCACCCTGGTATATTGGCAAAACCCAGTTGGGGTGCCATGGTGTATCAATCATCCTGTTATATTAATAACAACCAAATGGGGTGGCCCAAATACCAGTTTTGTCTGCAAGTGCATCACTTTACAGATTTAGGTACGATTTAACCTTTATTTTCTATACATGGTAGGTGAAAATACAGTGAACTAAAAACAAAAATGTTCTAAATAGATTTTGGAGGAGAAATTCCTAGTGCAATTGCACTTGTATATGTAACCAATAGGGAGGCTTTGACCAAAGAGCAACAACTCTTGCAAACTTCCGCTCACGAAATTGCGTCAGGCAGTGTGTGTTTCGTCAGCATCATGCCCTGAAACGTCTTGTACAGCGTTATGCTTATGAATCAGGTTTGAAACTAATTTGTAGTAGAAGGAACCTATTTTACTGCAGTTAATGCAAAATCAGGTAATTACTGCAGGGAAGAAGCCTTTCCCAGTGTGTTGGTGATGCAGAGGTGTGCAGATGAAAATGAAATTAATGTCCCCACCTCCCACCCCCTTCTCCACCCCCTTACACAATTGGAATTTTGTACACCCTTTTTTGTACACACATTTTTTGTCAAAAAGTATGTCAATAACAATGTTAGAGTAAACAGGTCTGTTTACGTTGCTGTCTTGTTTGCTTAGTGTGTTGAAAAACAGTAATAGTTCTTTTTTTTGTTTGTTTTTGAATGTTGATCCTACGCTTCTTTAAACCCTTTTTTGTGAACTCACACTCGACCAGCCTCCCTCCTTCCCTGTCTTTGTTTTTCACTCACTGTCTCTCTCCATCACTATCACTTAACTGCTTTATCTGTAACTCCCCCTGTCAGGTTGTCAGTCTTCATATGATCTCCATTTCTCTTTCTCTGTCTCTCTCTCACTCTCTCCCCCTCTGTCTCATTTGCCTGCTCACTCGCTCTCCCTGTCTGTCTGTCTTTCTTTTAGATTCTATCTCCTTTTTACCTCTCCCTTCTCTGTGTATTTTTGTAGTTTTAATCCAGTGATGGTACAGTATATAGTCTTCAAGTCCTGGTTTATCAATGCACACAATATTTCCTATGTAACATGGCCCCATCCTTCCACCTCTCCCACCCACCCCCCTTTTTTTTCTCAAAGTCTGTATGGGGTGCAGTTTTTTTCTTTCTTTCTATTTTTTTTTTTTTTTTTTTTTTCCAGAAAACTGGGTGACTTTTGTACATACCATGTACAAGCAGCCTACCGCAAACAGTCGGCAAAACGAAATGAACTTCATGGCAGGTATGGGATTCCTTCATTTCTGGTTTCATAGGGTGGTGATGCTGGATTAGCATGCGAAAGAATAGAGGGACCACTTTTTGTTTTTCCATGGTATTAAAAATGGAGAATTCTTCAAAATCTATTTGTTTGTGTATGCAGTAAAAATTGGCACAGCAGAGATTCTGAGAATAGTAAATGACCCAGATATAAAGGATGAATGATAAGTTTACAGGAAAATCAGCAAGGCCATCTGTTTTGATGACAGATGATAGTTTGTATTCAGAGAGGAAGGTGAGGGGAGTGGTGGGATCAGGTGGCAAGTATTGTGATGACGTGCAATAGTCGGAGTCGACAACACCTGCATCCAGAAAAAACAAAGATCTGTTTTAAGGCAAAGTAAAAGTAAACAAACAAAAAAGAAGGTGCAAAGTAGTGCTTATTTAATACACATTGCATGTGTTACTTGTGGTCGAAGAGATTCAGCGCACGTCTTGCTTTTCCTCATCCCCCGCCTGACTGGCTTTCCACACGTTCCTGCTCTCCATCCACTCATCCTCTCTGTTCATTCTCTGCTCCAGTTCTCTCTGAACTGTTTTCACCTCTCCATTTCTGCCTTCTTGCATTGCCTCTCTGCTGCTGACACATTGGGAAATGTTTTCTTTTTCAGTGTATGTTGATGTGTATTATCTGAGGCGTCTGAAGAGACATGTTTTTCGAAATGTCTCTGCTCTGTTCGTACTGTGTCTTTCACAAGCGTGACTTCCTGTCATGTTTTGTATGTTCACACATGTTTTGCCTTGTTTTCAGGCACACTGCAGTCTGTTCCAGTCTCTGTTGTTGTGCTATGTTCCAGCTGTCCGGGAACCACTCCAAAGTCGTCCCTGAAGAGCAAGATCCTGCAGAACAACACGTTTTTCTATGGGGGAGAATGCTACACCGCTTCACGGTGAGAAATGGTGTTACTGATAACGATAATGAAGGGACATTTCAACTGTACTTTCCGCCATCTTAAAGTGCTCTGCAATATCAAATGAATACATGTTTACACTGTTTACTGGCGGAGCACGCACACTGGCCTATATGACAAGGATGTACAGTAACCATACTTTTTGTGAATGAACTACCCAGTGCCATACATCATGGGTAACTTACAACCCACATTCATTTTCTGTGTATGTCACCCATTCGTTAGACTTCTTGAGTCAATGAATGTAATCATCCTGTTTGGGTTGTCTGTGTGTGTGTGTATGCTAAACTTTCATAGGGCTGCTTACAATCCCAAAGTATCCATATTGTCCCTGGAAACAATGGAAAAAGGGCAGTCTGTCACAAGGAATTTTACTTGTTAGATTTATGTCTAGAAGGAAAAAATCTGAAAGTGAATGCGCTCAGACAAGTGTCAGCTAGTGGCCAAGTCTACCGATATTGTTTGAACATCCCAAACACTGTTGAATCGATTAATGCGCATATATAAACCATTAATTTCCGGCTATAGACTGCACCAGTTTGCAAGACGCACCTGCCAAATTTTACCTTAGAAATCAGAAAAAAAAAAACACATAAGCAGCAACTGATCAATTAGCCACTAAAAAATGGCTTTGAAAATGGAAGAGGAAAAGGCAAACGCAGTCATCCCCCATAAATGAAGCCCATGTATTCTGAAATATGACTAATATGAACCGGCAGACAAACAGGAAAGGGCAATACATGCAATGAAGGGAAAAGAATCAGCTAGTTGTCTTCAAACAAGAGCAGTTCAAAGAACCCTTCATTGATGTGGACCATGTTGTTTGGGATGACTGTCCGTTTGACACGGTGATACTTCCACCTCTGTGCTTGTGCTCACTGTGAGTGTGATGTCTGTGTCATCTGCTGTGCAGACCCATGCCTCCTTTTTTAAACTGTTAACAGTGATTGACTGCGTCAGTCTTTTACATTGGGAAAGTTTGCAACCCTGAATATGTGCTACTGTTGGACCATGATTTGTTGACACCCAATTCTTGACCTGCTGCATGGTTGCCCACAAGAGCCAGATCAAAAGCCTTGAATTTGAAAATCTGCATAATAGGCTTGACTTAGCATGTTTGTGTGTGCATGCGCTGCTGAATGACTGTTCAAGCAAAAAAAACGTTGTTGCTGCAAATATTGGTTCTTGGTTTGTCCCACTCAACTGCAGATCAGGAGGAGATAGCCTTATGGCAAACTGCTTCAGATCAGAAGATAACCTTAAGAAAAGCTAAAAATAGAATCGGAAAAATTCTTAAGTAGGCTGCTGCCAGTGTTGTTGGCACAAGAGTTAGAATTTTTTTGGGGAAAAAAAATAACGTATAGGTTGAACAATTATGGTAGACGACATGCGGAAGCTTTTTGAGAGACATAATGGTGTCAGAATGAAACAAAGGCAAAATATATGATTCACATCACAGTGTCAACAAGAAATCTGCACAGCTACAACCAGCTTTGAAATTGAAGTTCATATGCTGTTGATCTCGTCAGGACATCTGAACTCACCACAACATCATTGTAGGATTAGAACATTGAGTGAATATAGGCAAGGTCTCACTTTGGGGATTTTTTTTTTTTTGTTTTTTTTTTTGGTTGTGATCTCTGATGTTGCAACATGTGTCCCTGATTTTTAAGAATGTGCCCCTGGAAGATGCAGAAGTAAGTAGGCAGTTCTGCTCATAATGGTAGCTTTCCATTGGCAATTACAAGCACTAGCACCACCACCCTTGGCATTATAACAAGCACCCACAAGACCTTTTCACCCACTCCCAGCATGAAGATATCATTGAATGATACGGACCAGTAATCAGAAAAAAAAAAAAAATTTCGGCCAAATTTTTAGTATCAGAAAATTGAAAGTTTCTTTGAAACTATGATCAGTCACAATAACAGTTTATGCGTATCAATATTCTAGAACTCCTGTTGCTCAACCCCCAACCAATCCACCCCCAAGGTCTCCATGTGGTCAGTAGGGCTATGATAACTCTGTTCCTGCTGTAACCATTGCAGCAACAAAGGGGGCGGTGGAGGAAGAAGGACAAGGTGACCCTGTCCAAGTTGCAGGCGGTGATGACTCACCAGGAGCAGCGTAAGGTCAACACCCTGGCCATCCAGAACCTGCTGCCTGCCCACAATGCCAGAGTGCAGTCCACTCTGTCTGCTCAGCACAAACAGCCCTTGTACGTACGGACGCCTTATGTGTTTGTGTGTCTGTCTTTCTGCTGTATTGTATGTAGGGGTCTTAGGCTGGTTGTGTTCTTTGTTAAGAACAGACAGTGCGCTCCGCAGCTAGAATTCTAAGGTTAACTATTGGTCAGATGTTTGCGTAAGTGACAGTTTTTACTTCTGTTTAAGTAGTCCCATTCCACTTTCGGCGATGATGTCTAAGCACAATACCAGTTTTCATGTGTGTTTTCTTTTCTTATTTTTTAAATTTCAGGTCATTTGAAAAAAAATTTTTACACATCCTTCCAATCAACACATGATGGCCTACTCTTCTACGGAGTATGGAATGCAAATTAACTTATGTGCAAGACAGATTGTTTGGTGGTTTTTTTTTTTTCATAGATATGTACACATAAAGGACCTCAGTTTAAAGTCTGGTCCAAAAGACTTGGTGGACGAGGATGTCTGCATATATTTGACCCTGAAGAGAACATCTCCCAAAATCTTGCTGTCTCGAATAGGGACTGAACCCAAGACTCTCAGATCAAGAAAAGAATGCTTTGTCAGCTAAGCCAATCAGTCCCCCTCCTGAACCGCCCTCAAAGGGACACAGCAGCAGTGCAGCATCTCCTCTGGTGAGTGGTCCATTGAGGACCTGATATTGATGACGCCTCGTGGACAGCTGTCAATGAGTTTGTGAAGGACAGGACAGGAGACGGCTGTATAAGCAGTATTCCCTAGGAAGAGTACTTCCACTTAGAGCACACACAAGATGTGGCAGCAGAAAAACAACATATGAGCGTGTAGAGCTAAGAAAAGTTTCAGTCGCCAATCAGGCTTTCCTTACAAACAGAGAATTCTATTGGGCAGAGCCAGTTTCACTGAAAGATAAACCACTGTATGTGTGACAATGGCAAATGACTGAGATTTTCAGTTTGGTCAAGTTAGCATCGTGGACAGCATTCTCCAAAGAAAATGACATTACTTCTGCATGAAGATCAAAATTGAACACCTGTATCACTTTGTCACCTGCTGTTTCTGCGAAATCCATACCTGTGCTGCTGACATCACTGCTCAACAAAAGTTAGGTGTCTGAAGATTGTAATGATTGGTCAGTGTTCTTCGTAAAAAACTATCCAGCCACGATTTATTTTTAATATTATATTGGGACAACTTCAAATCAAAATGTTACTGAATCATTGCTGATTGTAGTGGCGAAGCTCGCAAAAGTATGTGCTGTGTACATAACTTGTGCATCTCACTTGAACAGTTATACCCCTTGAGATACTCATGCTCGTGTATGTTGGTGTTTGAGCTCTTAAAAGTGCACAGCAGGGCAGGTAGTCCCAACACATGTGTACTCTCTGGCATGTATGAATCACTTCTTGTTGTTTATTCTTTCAGCATAGTCGCAACTGATGGTTTAGTTTCATCGTACATAGTCTTTGACACTGTTGGTTTGATGCTATTTATTCTTTCAGCTTAGTACCAACAGATGGTCTTACGTGATGCTGTTTATTCCTTCAGTATGGCAACAAATTGTTTAACCCGATGTATTCTTCCAGCATAGCATCAACTGTTGGTTTATCTTGAAAGTATTTTTTCTCTAAACATTGCGTCAGCTGATGATTTATCTTGATGTTTACATTTTTCTTTTAGCATAGCAACAACTGATGGCTTATCTGACATTTTCGATTCTGTTAACATGTGTCAGCTGAGTGATCTACATCGATATTTTTGAATAAGCATTGTTTATATTTGATGTTTCGTGTCTTTAAAGCGTTTATATTGATTATTTGTATTCTTTAGGTGTTGTTTATACTGTTCTTTTGCATTCTTGAAGCATGACATCAGTTGATATTTTTTGTATTCTTTTAGCATAGCATCAGTTGATGATTTATCTTGATGTCATTTATACCTTTGACATAGGGTCAGCCAATGGTTTATCTTGAAGTTATGTGTTTTTTCAGCACAGGGTCAACTGAAGGTTTATCTTGGATGTTATTGTGTTCTCTCAGCATACAGTAACCTGAAGTTTTATCTTGATGAGATGTGTTTTTTTACCATAGGGTCACCAGAAAGTTATCTTGATGTTATCTGTTCTTTCACCATGGGGTCACCTGAAGGTTTATCTTCATGTTATGTGTTCTTTCAGCATTGAGCCACCTCACCATATCTTGATGTAATGTGTTCTGTCAGCATAAGGTTACCTGAAGATTTATCTTGACGATCTGTGTTCTTTCAGCATAGGGTCAACTGAAAATTCATCTGTGGATGTTATGTGTTCTTTCAGCATAGAGTCACCTGAAGGTTTATCCTGATGTTATGTGTTCCTTCAATACAGAATCACCTGAAGGTTTACTTGATGTAATTGCATTCTTTCAGCATAGAGTCACTTGACGGTGGTTTATCTTGATGATGTTGTTCTCTTTCAGCATAGGGTCTACCGAAGGTTTATTTTGATGATAGGTGCTTTTTCAGCATAGGGTCTACCGGAGGTTTATCTTGATGATAGGTGCTTTTTCAGCATAGGGTCTACCGGAGGTTTATCTTGATGATAGGTGCTTTTTTTTCAGCATAGGGTCTACCGGAGGTTTATCTTGATGATATAGGTGCTTTTTCAGCATAGGGTCTACCGGAGGTTTATCTTGATGATAGGTGCTTTTTCAGCATAGGGTCTACCGAAGGTTTATCTTGATGATAGTGCTTTTTCAGCATAGGGTCTACCGAAGGTTTATCTTGATGATGATAGGCGCTTTTTCAGCATAGGGTCTACCGAAGGTTTATCTTGATGATAGGTGCTTTTTCAGCATAGGGTCTACCGAAGGTTTATCTTGATGATAGGTGCTTTTTCAGCATAGGGTCTACCGAAGGTTTATCTTGATGATAGGCGCTTTTTCAGCATAGGGTCTACCGAAGGTTTATCTTGATGATAGGCGCTTTTTCAGCATAGGGTCTACCGGAGGTTTATCTTGATGATAGGTGCTTTTTCAGCATAGGGTCTACCGGAGGTTTATCTTGATGATAGTGCTTTTTCAGCACAGGGTTTACCGAAGGTTTATCTTGATGATAGGTGCTTTTTCAGCATAGGGTCTACCGGAGGTTTATCTTGATGATAGGTGCTTTTTCAGCATAGGGTCTACCGAAGGTTTATCTTGATGATAGGTGCTTTTTCAGCATAAGGTCCCCACTGAAGGTTTATCTTGATGATATGTGTTCTTGTAGCGTAAGGTCACCTAAAGGTTTATCTTGATGTAATGTGTTTTTTTCAGCAAAGGGTCACTTGAAAGGTGTTTTTTTTTTTTTTTTTTTTTTTTTTTTTTTTTTTTCCCATCTTACATGCCATCTCAGCAGCCTTGCACCCATGCTGTTCACTCAGAGCCCTCTGTCCATAGCCACAGCCCAGCTCCCGCAATCCACAGGGAGCAATCGGTGTCAAGTCGTCAAGAGACAACCCCATCAGAGAAGGCACTGAGCTGTTGCCGAGTCACTTTGGTAGTGTTCAGTGTGATGCCTGTTGTGATCCAACATATGCAAGACACCACCTACTAAGCCCCTTACTGACAACAGTAATTGCTTAGTCGCAGAGCCGGCATGAGTGAGCTCTCCGCCTCGGAGGGCGCTATAAATCCATCCAGCAACAGCCCCCATGAATTAGACGCGACTGGTGAACCCGACAGAATCAAACTAAGGCCATAGATGTGGAGAGAGACGTCAAAACTGAGGTCACCATGAGAGCAGCGCATGAATTTGAGACTTTTCTTTTATACTGCTGATGAAAGAATGATGATGCTACAGATTTCCATTCTGGTCTGAGACTTCAAGACAGGTCTGCACTCTACACTTACTTTCATAATGTGTTCTTGGGTCAACCAGGCCTGAGAGATACAGACACTGCAGTGTTGGTCAGAAAATATGGGCAACAGTCTCAAGGACGCATCCATTTAAAGGATGAAACTTGACTGTGTGGTCCCAGTCTTCCCGAACGGAGCCTGTAGCAAACTCGGCTCTTGATAGGAGCTGGTTGGCAGAGAATCCCACATAGTTCTGATGGGGATCGAATTCAGCTGGGAGTCCACATCACTAACCACTTCGCCACAGCAGCTGGTTCACTTGAAAGTTTATCTTGGCTGTTATGTATTCTTTCAGCATAGTGTCAACTGAAGGTTTATCTTGATGTTATGTGTTCTTTCAGCATAGGGTCAGCTGTATTCTTTCAGCATAGTGTCAACTGAAGGTTTATCTTGATGTTATGTGTTCTTTTTCAGCATAGGGTCGAGGAATTATCTTGATGTTATGTGTTCTTTCAGCATAGGGTCAGCTGAGGAATTATCTTGATGTTATGTGTTCTTTCAGCATAGGGTCAGCTGAGGAATTATCTTGATGTTATGTGTCCTTACAGCATAAGATCAGCTGAAGGCTTATCTTGATGTTGTGTGTCCTTTCAGCATAGTGTCAACTGAAGGTTTATCTTGATGTTATGTGTTCTTTCAGCATAGGGTCAGCTGAGGAATTATCTTGATGTTATGTGTTCTTTCAGCATAGGGTCAGCTGAAGAATTATCTTGATGTTATGTGTTCTTTCACCATAGGGTCAGCTGAAGGGTTATTTGATGTTATGTGTTCTCTTTCACCATAGGGTTAGCTGAAGATTTATCTTGATGTTATGTGTTCTTTCAGCATGGGGTCTGCTGAAGGTTTATCTTGATGCTATGTGTTCTTTCAGCATAGGGTCAGCAGAAGGTTTATCTTGATGCTGTGTGTTCTTTCAGCATAGGGTCAGCAGAAGGGTTATCTTGATGCTGTGTGTTTCTTTCAGCATGGACATGCTGTCAGTGCCTACAGCAGGCTCCATGAATCTGGTACGACACATTGCCAATGCTGAAGCAAAAACAAAGGTAATATTAAGTACTTAGAGTGACCACACTGTTTGGGTCAATTGTACGCACTCAGTGTTCATATAGGAACATGAACACATTCTTTTCAAGCATTTTTGGGGGATAAAACAGTGGAAGTTATTTAAAGATCTGGATGAACTTCTTTGCTCTCTAGGTCAAGAACATTCTTGAACATTTTTGTTTTGTTTGTTTTTGTTTTTAAATGAAGAGCTTGACGTCTGTCTCAGTCATACCCTTGATCTTTCAGTTGTGCTCTGTCCTAGCTTGTCTTGCTATCTTTCTGTTCTGCCCTCTATCATATCTCTGTCTGCCTATCCTATGCTCTCTGTCTTTCCTTTTGCTTATGCATTCAGACTTCAGTCTATGCTGTGCTCTCTCTGTCTATCTTTTGCTGTCTAATTCTTGTGGTTTCTCTGTCTATCCTGAGCTCTCGCTGTCTTCCTGTACTCTCTCTCACCCACGTACTTGCGTCACTTTCTGTGTTTTCACCAGTCCTCCCCGTCCCTTTCTTCTCCACCCTGAACCCCTTCCTTCCTCTCCCACCTCCTTTACTCCATCTACTTTTTCAATTGAAAATATGTTGTCCATTTTTTCCCCTCAGATTCCAAAAGAGTCATTAAAGGGGAAGCAGCCACCTTCCAGTCCGTCAATGCCGGAGATCTGCTGAAGGAACATCGCAAACATATAAAAGAGAGATCGACAGCAGACGGCAGCAGTTGAAAAACGTCGCAACAAAGCGGTCTGAAGCCACCGTCCAAAAGTCCTGGACAGTCACAGACCAAAAGTCCTGGACAGTCACAGACCAAAAATCCTGGACAGTCACAGACCAAAAATCCTGGACAGTCACAGACCCAAAAATCCTGGACATTCGCAGTCTGAAATTCTCAAACTGCCAGAGCCACTGCCTGCAGGCAAAGAAAGTGATCAATCTAGCCGATGGAAAGACTTTGGAAGAAAAGATCAGCACCTGGCAGTCGAAGGGCAGCGCAGTTGCAGGTAAAGTTTGTTTAACTTTATTTACGTTGAGCAACAGCAGTTTTGTCAGTTGTTCCATCCTCAGACAGGCAGCTGTGATTGAGAGGATGAAAGGTTACAGTGGCTGTCAGGGTTTGTCGATTGAGAATGATGTTTAGAAATTACAAAAATGGTTTCGCTCATCAGCTAACAGAAGATTCTGAACTGATCATGGATCAGAACTGTATATTGAATAGGAGTTATTCAGGATAGCCTGCGTGCATACACACACACACACACACACACACACACACACACACACACACACACACACAAAAAAATCTATTGATGTCTCTTCCAGTTTCCACCAAAGATGTTAGTATAGATGAAAAAAATCACAGTGTATGAATTTTGATAGAAGAAAAAGTCAACAAAGACACTTTTTCTTTTTTTCTTAATGTCACAGTGCCCTGTGAGGTATTATTTTGTTTGTTGGTTTAACCATGTTTTCAACTTTTTAGTATTGTGTACAGTGCTGGAACATACCTTTACCTCAACCATTCACATGATTACTTCATCTTTTCACCAGACCTGAAAGTGATTGGATACACCATTACTCTTACTTTCTAGCGTACCTGAAAGTGCTGGCGCACATTTTTGACTTTAAGTACAGTGAAGAGTGCTGGCACACACCAACTTTGAGCTCTTAATATAGCTTGAAGTGCTGGCACACATGTACTTAGATTTTTTAGATTAGCTAAAAGTGCTGGCTCACACTTACTTTAACTATAGTATGGCTAAAACTGAGAGCTGGCTCACACTTACTTTAACTATAGTATGGCTAAAACTAAGTGCTGGTTCACACTTACTTTAAATATATTATGGCTTAAACTAAGAGTGACACGCACTTAGACTATAGTATGGCTAAAACTAAGTGCTGGCTCACACTTACTTTTACTGTAGTATGGCTAAAACTGAGTGCTGGCTCACACTTTGATTTTTTCATGTAGCTTAAAGTGCTGGTAACACGCTTTGACTTCTTAGTATAGCTAAAATTACTGGCACACTCTCTGACTTTGTATTATAGTTACAAGTGCTGGCACATGCTTTCTTTTTGAATTTTTAGTACAGATACTGTTGAAAATTCACACCATTTCTTTAACTTTTCAGCATAACTTAAAGTACTGGCTCACATCTTTCTTTGACTTTATTGTATAGCTCAAAGTGCTGGCTAACACCGTTACTTTGACTCTGTAGTATAGCTAAAAG
Source organism: Conus betulinus (assembly GCA_016801955.1). Lineage (NCBI taxonomy): Eukaryota > Metazoa > Mollusca > Gastropoda > Neogastropoda > Conidae > Conus > Conus betulinus. The sequence goes on along the minus strand of JADBJO010000269.1, from coordinate 403,031 downwards.
TGCTGAGCCACACACCATTACTTTGGCTTTTGGAATAATTAAAAAGTGCTGGCTCATACCAGTAGAAGTACTTGTCAAGGTTGACTAAGTTTGTGAGTTTCTGGGAATTACATGTAGAGGAAAACATCACGAAGCGTGCCAGCGTAAAGTGAAGCATTGTATTATCAAGTTACCAGATTTGTTCATTGACTTTTTAATTTACTAAAACATATCGACAAATCATTTAACAGGGTTATATACAGGTCTGGAAATTTGAAGTCCATTTACCAAGCCCTGGCAAAGTCTGGAAAATGGCACTATGGCCTGGAATAGCCTGGAAATTGAAGAATCAAGCTCAATTGCTTGGTATTATGCATGGCTGCTTTAATGTTCAGCATCATTTAGCGATTATAATGCAAAAAAAAAAAAAAAAAAAATTCCGTGTCCTCAGACATGATATTTCGTCTCTTGTGTGTTTGTTTTTGACATCACTTTAAGACATGCATTATGAATAAAGTCTTGAAAGTGGTATTGAAAATGCAGGTCTTGGCTGGGAAAGTCTGGAATTTTGGGTTGCATTTCCTGTATGAATGCTGTTTAAGACAAAAAAAAAAAAGGGGGGGGGGGGGGGGGAACTTTAGATGCTTAGTTTTGAAGTGAAGTAAATATCACTTTCATTTGCTTGCTGTGTCAGATACACCTTCGCTTGGGAAAGGGTTTTACCCAGGTGGGAAAATCGACTTGTTTGCCAAATCATCAGCTGGCTCTCTCTGTAAACTCAATCCAACAGATGTGGCAAAGGTGAGTGATCATCACAGGAAAAATTTATTATTGCTTTTTACCCTTTCAAGGTAGATTGCATAAAACATGATGATTTGTAGCTCTCTGGTATATTGTTACTGAAATCAAGATTAAAAGACAATATCTTTAGTTGGATTTTGATTGTTCATCTTCTTTATGCTGCAGGATTTCTTAGCATCTGCATGATCGAAGATTCAGTATCGTGAACATTTCTCTCAAAGGTATTTCTAATGAATCAGTAAAACATATTTTGAAAAAAGTTTTTTTTTTTTTTTCAGTTTTGAATAAGTTTTTGTGTTCATAGAAGCATGGAGATGATAAACAAGAACTTTACTTTAAAGATAGAAAGAAAAACTACTACTGGAATGAAAAAGTTTTGAATAAGCCTTTGTGTTCATAGATGCATAAAGATGATAAACAAGAACTTTACTTTAAAGAAAGATAGAAGAAAAACTACTGGAATGCTCTGTAAAGTGGCAAATAATCTCTTTCACCACATCTCAGACATAACCAATCATAGGTAGAAGAAATCCAAGCTTTTCCTCATACTTACCTGTCCAAACAAATGCCTTGTCCCTGCTTGGCGTGGAACTTCACCAAAATATCAGGATCCTGAAAAAAAAAAAAGGAAATAGAGTAAGCTGGGAGCTAATCGTGCTTCAATAGCTGCTAAGGCCAGAAGAAAGATCCTCTTTAAAGAGTTCATTTCATTGCCCCATATTCAAACATGAATCAGTTTTCTCTTTTCCTTGGCAAGGGAATATGCTCCCCCTCTGTTCTTTGAAGTTTGGTCTTAGGTTTTCTTTTCTTTCTTTCCTTTTTTTTTTTGTGCCCTTGGATTCTCTCTAGCGGCCTTTCAGGCTCGTTTTATTTTCAGTACAGGAGGCTTCTTTCTCTCTTTCTTCACAATGGAGAAATTTGTCGCTAGATGTCTCAAAGTGTGCTTTATTACCGTCTCTCTCCAGCATTTGGTTCTGCCGTTGTGCGCTATAGAGCCTGTTTCATCATTTTCCATTCTCACTGCTTCGAATGTACAGTTGCATGTCCACTCTTCGTGTTGCTATTAACCCTTCAAGCCTACACCAACGTGATCTGCGTCTTTTGCTCCGGATGTTCCCCATAAATCATATCGTGTCAGCCTTACAGTCGGTCGGCCAAAACAAAAGAGACACCCATTTCTCCCAGCTGCATCAGCTCGGTACTGGATCTGAGGTGCAGAGACAGACCAGCAACTTTCCCCCATCTTTTCTGCACTTTCGCCCCCTCAGCGCCTTGTAAGGGAAGAGGAGAAGTGGGGAAGTGTGTTTTCGTCGGGGATGTGCTCCTCTGCTTGCCCCGGACAAGGCTTAGGATAGGACCATTTCCTGCAGGGAGGAGATTCAGCAGTGGTCCTTGCTGCAAAAGGGGCGAGGGTTGGTGAACACTGGCCAGGAGGCCCCCAGGTGACCTCTGACTGTGACCAAACCCTTCATGATGCAGGTATGTTAGGTGGGGATGAATGTGGTAAAAGAGACGATGTTGATGAGGTCTGTGATGACGATTTTTACAGAAGTTATGTTTTGATACCAAGTTTAGAAGTTTCTCCTACAAGAGCTACAGTTTCCACTGACTGGTCTGTTGTTTAAGTCAGCCCCCCACCCCTCTGCCCCCCCCCCCCCCCCCCACCTCCTCATTGAACCCACTAAGAGTGATCATTCCTTTTGCCTCTAACTGGCTATGGAGGCATAATAAGCTTCCTGCTCTCTCTCTCTCTCTTCTCAAAGGATCCTAAAAGTATAGCAATGTTTCATACCAAGTTGTGATTAGGCATTGGACAGGTAAGTGTATAATAACATTACTTTAAAAAGTGAAAATTCCTGTTTGAACACTTTGAACTTTAATCCTTTGCGAGATAATATATCCAGATTCTTGTCTTGGCCTCTTGCCAGCCATGTAGAGAATACATGTTGCTCCTAAATTGAAGAAATATCGTTTAAGGTAACTATCGATGAATGATGATGTGTGGGACGATAAATGACACTACATAATCAGAAGAAATTTCCTTTCTGACCTTTATCCATTGTGTTTGCCTTGTTTGTATCAAAGTTGAAATGGATTTGAAAACAGAAAGTGCCTAAGTTGATGGAACCTTGCTTTTCAGCTCTCTCAATGTTTAGCTCAAAATGCCAGTTGGCTTAGTAACTGAGATTCTGTTCACATGTAAAACCAACTTCATGAGAAAGAACACAAACTGCAAAAATTCTATCTGATTTGTTCCTGTTAACTCATTCTGTACTAAGGACCACATATCCGGTCCTTATGTTTACAATCTTCGTATACTAGGGACAGCATATGTAGTCCAAAGCTTTGGAATTTTTCTCCGAAGTGGGTGAATCTTATATGAAACTGCTTGTTACAGATAGCTCCTGCATACTAATTAGAGTGTAGTCGTACTGGTACTCATGCTTTGCAGGCTGAATGCCCACGAGCAGATGCTTTCCACACCACATCACCAGCTCGGTTTGGCTTGACTTGGCAATCTGGCGTCATTTGGTACACTGTCAAGCATACAAAGGGAAAGAAACACTACAAATTGCAGTTACAATGTGACTGAAGCCCGTGAATTTTGAATACATTTGAATAATTTCAGGGCATAAAACCAGTTAATGTAGATTTTTTTTTGTTTCATAGGGTTTTGTACCACCCTTATTTTTTACATGGCATGCAAAATTTCATTTTCTTTGTCATGCATACTAACCAAATAAATCGAAAAAAAACTTTGCTATATTGTATGTTGGTTTCTCAATCATTTTTAAACACAACTTCAAAAAATCACAGTCTGTGTTTATTCATCTTTTTTTTTATGAATTTTTAAAGATATATAAAGAAATTGTCAGTTTCTGGGGGAAGTAAGGGGAGGTAATAGCTGGTATTGAATGAGTTAAGTTCGTGCCATTCGGCTCAAATTGTCGGGTGAAATGGCGATAAATCCTTTTTATGATAGATTCTTTTTAAATATGTAAATTATCGCTCAGTCTTCTTGATACCCCACATAGAGCGGTAAGTAAATTACACACTTTAACCTGAAGCCAGTACATGTCATCTCAAGTTTTTTGTTTATGTTATTTGTTTTATCCATTTTTTTTCCCCTGCTTACTTCTAATTTGGGTTTTCCTATTGTTTTTCAATATTTCTCAAAGCTGGAAACTTTAGGAAACCATTACCTTGTGATTTCTTTCTGTTATGGTGAGTAACATACTGCAATATAAATGGTGTGTCTTCATGCCAAGGATTCTAACGATAATCAATGAGGAGTTGAACAAAATGATTCTCTTCACAAGAGAAATCAGTACAGCCGATGTAGTATGGTTAACGGGGTTAATAACATACTTCTCCTATTTTCTCCTCTCTCCTTTTCTTATTCCTTATTTTTTGGGGTTGGGATGTCATTCTTTAATCAGGTCTTTGCCAGAGGTAATTTTTACAATGTTTTAATGTTTGGAAAAAGGGTGAGCGCTTACCCTTGTCCCCTGACATGGTTGAATTGTTCAGAGCCGGGGTTTTCTGTCTGATTGGCAGAGAAAAGCCATTCAGAAGGTGCAGGCCATCGGTGGTCTGGACAAGGCGATCCAAACGCTGTCCGTGCCGCCCCACCAAATCCAGACAAAGTCAGAAAACGTGTGCGTGAAAGTATTGGTAAGTTGTGCCCTTTGAAGGTGATACAGGTGTCTTTGTTAGTACGTAGGCTGTGACATTTTTTTTCATTTTAGAATCCATATTGATATTAGATCATCATTATTGTCATCCATCACAGATGTGCTGTTTTCGTGAAAATCACATTACAGAATGAAACTTTGCTTTTGGCCATTAACCAAAATGGAAAAGTATGAATCTGTGTAGGCATTACAACCTGGTCTCTATCAGTCAGATCATAATTTTACTTTTTGTACAACACAAATTTTTTTAGGTTAAACACCATTCACCTTGGTCACCGTATACCCTTGTTTGAACACGCCACTGCAGTCCACGCAATTAGCGCTCAAAGGTACAGCATGGGGGAAAAAAGAGATGCTCGCCCTCATTAAGCTGTCAGCGAGTGAACTTGAAATCTTTAACACCTGTTTTCCAAGGCAACTGACGTAATGTCAATGCCATTGCCATTTTTACATGTAACACACATTTTGTTACTATGTAAGGTGAAGAGCTTTGTTTGCATCAGAAGTGATCCTTCTCATCATTATTTTCACGTAGTCACAAATAAAGTCAATATGATTTACCATCCCATTAAATGTATTTTGTATGTTGTTCAGAAAATGAATGCAAAAAGCCTGAGGAAGGAAATGGCAAACTTCTGGGTCAGAACGCGGAGCCTGCTCAGAAAAAATCCCGCCTCCTTGGGAACGTGGATCCCAACTCAGAAGAAGTAAAACAGCTGCTGAATGCCCGGTCCTCTCACACAGGAGCTTTAGCTCAGGTGAGTCAATGCTGTCTTTATGTTCTGTACATGAGTTTGTGGGGAAACCTCCTCCATTCATGCATCCAGAGTTATGATATGGCCGTCAGCTTCAACAAACAGTAGCAAAAACTATTAGTTTTATATGCATCATCACTGAACCTGCATAAAACTGCTGTGCAGGCTGAAGCGGAGAGAGAGGGAGCGTTACTTTGACAACCTGGAGAAGAAGGAGATGATGGAAGAGAAGATGAAGACCATCAGGTCCATGGAGGTCACGGTCTTTTCCTGCGAACAGGTAATGCTGCAGTTTGTTGAATAGTTCACTCAGATTATGAAGGATAAAAGCTAACACTCGCTCACCTATAGAGGGAAAGCATTTTCACTGGCACACCTGTAAATATAGAGGTGCCAACCCCTCTACTTTCATTTCAGGACACAATTTCTAAATTGTTTGCAGAATACTGCTTGTCAGCGCAAGTTTTCACTGGATCATCAAATACCTGAAGCTGATGAAAGATGGCAACATACATGACCGAGTCCAAAGTTATATAACTCAAAATCTAGTTTACAGGCAGTGCATCTGGCCTGCGTTGCATGGACTTTCGATGCATGGCATGCTTGGGTATTGTTGAGTTCAAAGAGGAAAAAAAATTTTGCCCATCTGTTTTCTTGGAGTTGGCGAAAGTTTCAGCGTGAGAGAGTTTCCTTCTAGACTTCATCCTCTGTCAGCCATTGTGCTGAATAAGTGTAAGTGACTGAGGGTGTGACATGTTCTGAATAGTGGTGACAGAGGGTGTTGACATGTTCTGAATAGTGGTGACTGAGGGTGTTGACATGTCCTGAACAGTTGGTGACTGAGGGTGTTGACATGTTCTGAATAGTGGTGACTCAGAGTGTTGACATGTTCTGAATAGGGTGTTGTTGACATGCTGAGGGTGAGAGCATTGACATCTGAAGTTGGTGACTGAGGGTGTTGACATGTTCTGAATAGTGGTGACTGAGAGTGTTGACATGTTCTGAATAGTGGGTGACTGAGGGTGTTGACATCTGAATAGTGGTGACTGAGGGTGTTGACATGCTCTGAAGAACAGTGACTGAGGGCATTGACATGTTCTCAATAGTGGTGACTGAGGGTGTTGACATCTGCTCTAAATAGTGGTGACTGGGGGTGTTGACATGCTCTGAATGATGGTGACTGAGTGTGTTGACATGTTCTGAATAGTGGTGACTGAGGGTGTTGACATGCTCTGAATAACAGTGACTGAGGGTGTTGACATACTCTGAAAAATGGTGACTGAGGGTGTGTTGACATGTTCTGAATAGTGGTGACTGAGGGTTTGGAAAAAAAGAACAGTGACTGAGGGTATGACATGTTCTGAGGGTGTTGACATGTTCTGAAAAATGGTGACTGGGTTGTTCTGAAAAAATGGTGACTGAGGGTATGGCATGGTGACTGAAAAATGTTGACATGTTCTGAAAAATGGTGACTGAGGGTGTTGAGTGTTTTGAAATGTTCTGAAAAATGGGTGACTGAGGTGTTGACATGTTCTGAAAAATGGTGACTGGGGTGTTGACATGTACTAAGTAATGGTGACCGAGGGTGTTGACATGTTCTGAATAAGGGTAACTATGTGTGTTGACATGTTTTGAATAGTGGTGACTGAGGGTGTTGACATGTTCTAAATAACGGTGGACTGAGAGTGTTTGATATGTTCTGAATAACGGTGACTGAAGGTGTTGACATGGTCTGAATAGTGGTTACTGAGGGTGTTGACATGCTCTGAATAATGGTACTCTGTGTGTTGACATGTCTTGAATAATGGTGACTCTGCAGGTGTTTACATGTTCAGAATGATGATGACTGTGGGTATTGACACGTTTTGAATAATGATGACCCGCCAGAGTTGACATGTGAATTACCGTGACTCTGCAGTGTGTTGACATATTCTGAAGAACAGTACAGTAACACAGTGTGTGTTGACATGTGAGTTACAGTGACTCTGCAGGTGTTGACATCTTCTGAAGAACAGTAACACAGTGTGCGTTGACATCTAAAGAACTGGACTCTGGACTTTTGTGCAGTGCAAGTACACAGCCATGTCCCAGAGCGAGCGGTGGCAAAAAGGAGAACCACGTGGTGCGAAGGCACAAAGGCAAGCAACGCTTCTTCGCCTGCAAGAAGTGCAAACAACGCACTGTGTCCCTTCACCGCTATCCTGCCTCCCCCTGCAAGTCAGTCACTGCTTCCCTACCCACTGTTGTGTGTAGTTGCCATCTTGTGTTTGTGCTTTTTTTTTTTTTTGTCTCCTATCTTTCATATCCTCCCAGTGGTGTAGCTCATAGACTGCTCATACCAACCTCGTCATACACAGCCACACTTAGTCATAGTCCGAGTGCCAGCATGCCAACAGGGAGCTTTTATAATCCGGTGATGTTTATATGCATGTTCTGATGTTGCATACACAGTTTGCCGTCTAGTACGGCCACCGCTAGGAACAATGAATGCTTAGTCCTGAGGACAAAGTGAACAACTCCCTGTGGAGAGGAGTCCTTCATCTTATGCCCTTGAGACTGCAGATATGGACTGGTGGTGGGGGGGAGGGGGGGGGTGATGTTGGTTCGAAAGGAGCTTGAAACAGGTCACCACTGGTGCAGGGCAAGAGAGGGTCACATTTGTTTTTTATCCTCCAAAAAATTCTGTCACCCTGTCAGTCCATCAGTCCATTGTTTTCTCTGCATTTTTACACACGTATGCATCCTGCACTGCTTTTGTTACCGGTGAGTCTGTTGAGGTGTTCCCTTTGTTTGTTATCTAATCAGAGTTTCTTGCGTTATGAAGATGGAAAAACCTTTTCTGAATGAAATTAAAAATAATAGACATAAACTACTGAACAGGCAGCCACTAGTGAAAACCGAAAAACTATACATGATGAAAAGTCAAACTTTGGTGAAAGTTGCTGGAAATGTTCTGTGATAGTGGAAAGGGACTGAAGAGCAACATACAGCATGACCATTGGACATGTAAAAAGTAAGGGAGAAAAACCTGGATAAAACAAGGGCAACTCGGTCATCAGTGTGAATTCCCTTCACATGTTCAGAGGGGGAGTGAGGTTGTGAATGTGAAAATTGGGAGCAGAATGCTTACCAATCAGAAAAAAAATCCTTTCTGCCATCATTTTTGTGTGTTGATTATGATTTGGAGTGTTTTAGTTCTGTGCTTGTGGGGGTTTTTGTTTGTTTGTTTTTGTTATTTTTTCATGTCTAAAGAAAATACACATGTTTGTCAAAAAATTTAGTTGTCTGTTCTGTATCAAAAGAAGCATTACATGCACCATATGTATTTTGACTTGTTTTAAAAAATGTTGCTACCTGTATCAGTCACATGGTCACATATGTTCCTTTCACACTAATTGTGGTGTTTCTGAACACAACCATTCTGAAGAGAGAGTGTGTGTGTGTGTGTGTGCTCTGCGTGCCCTCTCAGAGTTATTCCACCCTCTCCACTCAATGGGGAGCTATCAATATTGGGTTGTCTTGATGCCCCCCTGTCAGAGGAGACCACCAAATCACTTCAGTGACGATCAGTGTCACACCCTGGACAGTGCACTGCTCCCTTTTCTTTGTTTTTAGGCTTGAACATGTATGAGTGTTGATCAATGTGACTTGGTTGATTTTTTTTTCTCAGTGTTGTGTACCAAAACCACTGGCACAGCACCTCGCTGCATTACCCTTTATGATTTTTTTCGTTTTCAGAAAATGCGGTGAGCACAGCTATGAGAAGACCTCCATGTATAAGGTAAGCAGACACTTTTTTTTTTTCGTAATAGTTTTCATTAATTTGAAACGTATTCACTCTTCTCAACCACCAATTTTCCACATGTTTTGTTTGAATGTTTTACCTGTTTTTAAGAAGACAGTACAGAAACAAGAAGCGAAAAACAGTGTCTGATGCTGATCCATGTGTACTTACCTGAAAACAGTGCTCTCCATGCATGTTCACTAGGCTTCTCTCTTTCCTTTACATGAAAGGTAACCTAAGTTTGTTGATGTCCAGGGCCATGGTCTCCGTAGGGAAGCACTTGTTTTCTCCTATCCCTCTTCCCAACAGAACTACCAATTTTGTCCCCGAACATTGCAGCTAGGCACCATAAAATGAACTCCTTGGTACTATTGTAGGTGTAACCACGATGAGCTGAACTGCTTACCCCGGGCCAAAAAAAAAAAAAAAAAAAAGGTACCGAGGAGACTGCCTTTAAAACTGGAGAGAGAACAGGACTGGCAAATTTTTTTGCGAAGGGTGTCCCCCCTACCCCTGCTCCATAATATCCATGTTCAAAAGGGGAAGGGGGGAGATCAGGAATATTGATACTCTGTTGGCATCTTCCTGGGGAACACTGAAGCAGGGGAATACAGTGATTGGAATGTAGGAAGGTGTCGTGTTTCTTTTTCTCACACACACACACACACACACACACACACACCAGTACAAAGATGTGTTTATCCTGTAGCCTGTTTGGGGCATGGAGGACATAATTTAAAGAACGAAGCATTCCTAAGGATCAAGTCCAACGCTTGTCCCACCATATGATAGATTTACGACCACTACACATGTTCACATATCCCCATTCCCCCATATGCTATCCTTCAAGTCACATTATAAATTGTCGCAGCCCCCACTGCTCCTGTTGTTTCATTCTTCCTTCCTTTCACCATCTGTAACAGGGCACTTGGTGTCTGTGTACAGGAAAAGTCGGGACCCACGCTGGAGAACGAGACGCTGTGTCTGCGGGGAGATGAGAGCAAGTTCATGGGCTCTCCATGGATCAGAAAGTGTACATGTCCACCATCGTGCAGGACTGACCCCTTCACCCCATTGTCCATGCACTGCTGGTCATTCCAGCTAACCTTGTACACAGCTACACGCAGGAGCATTCTACAGTCTCAAAGTTAACGATTCACAGATCTTCAGTATAAGGTGGTATTAGGGCACTGACCAGGAGATATACCAGTGGTGCAGTCACCTCGACATTGCCTGTTGCGACCCAGCGCGGGCAGGACACCATGTCCCTTACTGATGACAGTAAGCTCCTGATACTGTGTGGGGATGGGGCAGACAGATCAGGTCCCCCAGCGTGAGAACATCCTCATCTTTTGTGTCCCACCATTGGTATCTTTCCCATGCACAGTCGCAACCAAGTTCTTACTATCGCTGTCCCACCTGTGGCAATCTGCAGGGAGCAGTCAGTATCAGATCTTTGTGAGGCAACCCCACCACAGAGGAGATGACTGCATTGTCACCGAGTCACTTCAGCGTTGCCACCAGCTGACTAAACGCCCACCGATGACGACGATCGTAGCTTAGTGATTGTCCTGGAGTCACCATAACCAAACCCAACAGAGGAGACACTGCATTGTCACTGAGTCACTTCAGCGTTGCCACCAGCTGACTAAACACTCACCGATGACGATCGTAGCTTAGTGATTGTCCTGGAGTCACCATGACCAAGCATCCCCTCTGCTAGGGCTGTAGGATACCACTGTTATGACCTCTTTCATTAGGGACAGGTGGACCAAGAGACAGTCTTCAGAAATACCTGTGACTGACAAAGGAATTACAAACAAATGATCCTGATTGTAGTGGGTATGGAAAGTGGATGACACATACCTCTACGCCCATACGCCCAGCTCTAGCTCAGACTGTACCATTTTCAGACAAGTTTCAAAACTTGAATTGGTGGGGGGGGGGGATGGGGGGAATGTTCTACCATCTCCTCCCTTGCCCTCTAGTATTTCAGTGATTTTTGTTTTTCCTTAGTGGGAGACCTTACTGTGATCTTCAGTTCAGCGGTGTTACTTCACTCTGTTTCCAAGCAAACTAAGCTCTTTCCATGAAGGCATTCTACAGGCATCCACCCCTGCACATGCATACCAGCAGGAAAAAAAATGCACTCTGTAGATGCTTGAAGATCTCTTGCATTTAAAATCAGTAACTGCTCTGGATTTGTTCTCCTGATCAAGGTTTGACAGAATCTGTTACAGATGTAAATGCTGCATTAAGCGTTGTTCATGCCTTTCGAATCTACTGTCACTGGTCAGCTTTCTTTGAGGCTTAGCACGGAAGGGGTTATACATATCCATTGTTGATCACAGCCACTGAGGTGAGAAATGGACTTCAGTGATCATGGGAAAATGAAGAGAAAAATGAACATATGCCATGGCTAGGTTGAAGCGTGTCAAAACTGTTCGATTTACATCATAAATGTATGTGATTATTTTTTTTAGATATACATAAGCAAAGCATTAATTTAACATTGTTTTTAAGCTACAGGCAGCTTAATGTAGTAACCTGTTCAATTGTTATTGGATGATGTATGAGAGAGCTCAAGAGTACTTACTTTACTGCAAGGTGACAGTCTGCTCTTGTATGAGGTATAATCACAAGCACATGCAATGACACCAGCAAGCAAGCCATATATTTTTTTCCATTGACATGTTCTGTTGAAAAGTTGGTTCTCCTTTTTATGCTGAACAACCCATGTTACATAGAGCAAGTTCCATTTGTCTCTAAGAAAGCTGAAACTGCAATGAATTCTGGGACAACCACAACTGAAGTGCAGAAAACATGATCATCTGTTCTTGGCAGCCTAATTTCCACGTAGATATATATGCTGATAAATAGAATTTGGCTTACGAAGATCTCTTTGGGAAAAAACATAGTCGAGCAGTGCTTTGCTTTCATGTTGTTTTGTTACATGAACTTCAGAGCCTATTCACTTTTGAATCTCACAATTAACTGCCGCCACAGTAAAACATTGTTATTATCATCAATTAAATTAGACTGGGGGGGGGGGGGGGGGGGGGGGGGGGGGGGGGGGGGGGGGGGGGGGGGGGGGGGGGGGGGGGGGGGGGGGGGGGGGGGGTGTTGTCTGAAAAAGCAACAGTATATGTGGAAACAGTAACGATCCTTTCATAGTTATGTTTCTTTATCGGCTTATGGTACTACTGACCCACAGGTTTTTTTTAGGGGTAGGGGACAGTACTGTATTTTAGGTCTGAGTATGTTTGTGGAGCTTTTATCGTCGATTATTGCTGTGCAAGTTTCTGTAGATTTGTATGAAAAAAAGAGTTGTAGAGCTTTATTTGTAAAGACACAAGAAATGCACATCAGTGCACACATAGGCGATATAAACAAAAATATGCATATTACATTAAACTTTTGATTGGAATACTGCATCTGACTGCATGGCTTTGTCCTAATTTAGATTTAATTCAAGACTGACATGGTTTAACTGTTGATTTTTATGTCATGAATGGATCTCATTTTAAAATGGAGCTTGTGATGCATTGATTTTTTTTTTCAGTCTAATTTTGTTGTTTTCAGTCTGATATGCATGTGTCACTATGATCCAATAATCCAGTCAGCCTTTGATAGCTTTGGATAAATGATGACAGAGCTCTGGTTGACACATAGTGTGAAATGGATTTAAATTAAATTGTATATGATGGGCAGTTGCCAGTGTATAGAGTGCGCCAACAACCAAATAAAGTTTAATGTTGGAAGTCGGAGTGCCATTTTTAAGTAATCTTTGGTAGGTGAGATGTCTGATCAAGGGCCTAGAGTAGAAATTGTGTGAAATTATTTCATGTAAAAACCATTTGACTTTTACATAACAATTGTGAGATTTTAAGGAATTTTGACCTAATTTTTTTTGGTAACAAAATTAAAAATGATGTAAATAAATTTATTTCACTAATCAATGGTGTTCATGCTTTTATTTTTCATCATTAAATCACTCCCTTTCTCTCTCTCTCTCTCTCTCTCTCTTATTTCCCTGCCATCCTTCTTTGCTCTTCAGAGATATACCTTCAGACTGACGAATGTACATGTAAATGGTTTCAAACACGCTGAAAGATCATCTTGAGACAGAATGATGGTCACAATGACTGTGGCAGACTGGCAAGTAGTACTGGTTGCTACCCCAAATGTGCCCATACCAGTGAGGCAACAGATTTGGGTGCAAACAATCAAGTTCATGAGTTTAAGAATATGTCACCTCCACATTTTTTAGCAGGGAATACGCTGGAAGATAAGAATCTCAACTCAAAGTATTGGTGCAGATAATGATACATGTCTCGCCATGACTCCCTTTCCAAGACCATTCAGCAGTGTACAATGGAAGGTGGACATTTCAGAATAGGATGGTGCTACTAGATGGACAACATGAGAATTGGACTGGTTGCAACTCTACCCTGTTTTGAATCACCCCTGGACAGAACGACGAAGATCCACGACTGCCAAAGCATCCATCACAGGCTTTGGCCTTACAATACTGACCAGTCATATCCATACCTTTGTTATGCACTTATTTTCCTGTCTGTTGCTCTATCTCTCTTTTATCCAGTCACCATTACGAATCCACCACACAGCTCTCTCTTTTCAGGAGGCAGAGAAAGTGAGCTCCCCCCCCCCCCCACCCCCCCCCCCCCCCCCCCCCCCCCCCCCCCCCCCCCCCCCCACTCCCTCATGGTTTTGTTCTGAAGCCCAGAACAATGTTTTAATTCCATTTTTGCACACTGATTTATACCTCAACCCTTACACACGGCCCACTCCTGCCTATATCCTTCAATCGTGTCATCTGCCCCCTTTACCACCACTACCACCTCCTTTAACGGAGGCGTGGAGACATCTTGTTCATTCCTAGGCTAGATACCCACGATTCACCGCTGGTGCCATTTTTGTTCATTCAGTGTTCATCTACCCCTATATTAACTTAAGCAGCTACATTCCATTCCTGAGGAATCATGCCTGGACACCAGGTCATTCAGGCCTTTTTCTCATCCATTCCAGTGGCATACAAGAGCCTGCCCTTCTGTGTAGGATGGCATGGGATTCAATCTGCGCACAAGGCTGGTTTTTCTTTTTAATGCACGAGTTCTCACACAGGAGCTGAGGCAAGTGTATCGGTGTTGTCATCTCCTCTAACCTGGTTGCCTCAACGAGAATTGAACCTAAAACCCTTCGATCCAGAAGACAGGGCTGCATCCATCAAGCCAGTCCTCGCCTATAGCCATGAAATCTGCCAGTGTTTGATGAACTGCAGGGCACAGTCTGATCCTTCAGCTTCATGGATGGGAACACACTCACTCCCCAGAGCTCAGGTCCACTTGAAAACTAGAAAGTAGTGTTATTGCCTCCACTAAGCAGGTTATGCTTTTGTCCCACACCTGTTGGTTGGTTTGTGCGTCTGCAACCAAGAATGCTGAACCAGTTACAACGAAACTAAGTGGAATGTAGTATCAAAGTACAGTAATTGCAGGCAGAAACTGAAACATAAAGGCAAAAATGAAATCACTGAGCCGCCAAACAATGCAACTAACATAAACAGACACAACACGTTTCGACCTATTGGGTCTTCTTAGGTAGAACAAACAACATTGAAATGTCTTTTGCTTCCATTGTCTTTAATGTTTGTCCAGCCTGAAGAAGACCCAGTAAGTCTGAACGCATCATGTCTGTTTTGTAATTTGTTTGTTCCTTCGTTTGGTGGCTCAGTGCTTCCTGTTTTTTCCCTTTGAATGAATGCAGTCCAAGGACAAGGTCACTTGAAATTTGGTGCAGATCTGAATCAACAGATGAGATCAGGATACAGTATGGTTCGGTATAACCATTTCCGTGTAAAATCCTGGACGCTTGGTCCTAGTCCTATATTCAGTCCACACGCAGAAACATGCCCCCTTTATACACACTCACTCTCTCTCTCTCTCTCTCTCTCTCTCTCTCTCTCTCTCTCTCTCTCACACACACACACACACACACACACACATACACACACACACACACACGCACTAAATTGCTCTTATTTTGAATGCACAAAAAAAAAAAAACTTGCATACGACCATGTATCAATCTCTAAGTCATTGACAAGTCTTGAGATAATTTTTTGAATTATAATGGCAGAGTGAATCCATATTCTTTCTCATTAGAGAATACAGACTTAGGCGTTCAAATGGTTTCCAGCAACAATTCAAGGTTTCCTTACTCTCATTATTTTTTACTTGCTTATAACTCTCTGCCTGCTGAACTTAACCGAACCTTCCTATAACCACACACACACACGCACGCATGCACTCACACGCTCACCATACCACATCATCACTACCCCCCTCCCCCCGCACACAGACCAACTAATGAGGTAAAATTGCTTTGGCCTACCAGTGGCATCTGCCCCATGAAAACGGCGGACTCACTTGTGTTGAATGCGAGCTTTAACATAGATTATCTGCCTTGCATATTTCCAAACATTGTTCATTGCAAT
>JADBJO010000269.1:362500-380000 GCA_016801955.1 Conus betulinus | reverse complement strand
TGCACGTATTGTTTGCCACTTTGTGTGTCCTATTGACCTGACAGACCAGCTTTGATTAAACACCGGCCATCTCCTTTCCCGCCCCTTCCCTCCTTCCCTCTCCAACTCCCCCATGGACACAGGAAGACCAAAGGCCAGGGCCGTGTGGGTGTGTGGGAGTGAGATCGAGCCAATTTGAATACCACCGTGGTGTTTGTACCCTGCAGCACGTCATGCCGCGCGTGACGAAGTTAAATGACACAGGTGGTCCCGATCATGCTGCTCTCTCTCTCTCTCTCTCTCTCTCTCTCTCTCCTCTCTCTCTCTGCGTTCGTGTGTTCGTGCGTGCGTGTGTGTGTGTGTGTGTGTGTGTGTGTGTGTGTGTGTGTGTGTGTGTGTGTGTGTGTGTGTGTGTGTGTGTGTGTGTGTGTGTGTGTGTGTGTGTGTGTGTGTGTGTGTGTGTGTACATTATATGTTTGGGCCTATTCTTGCTTTCATTTAAAATATTCATAAATAAGCTCGTATTCAAGTTTTTATTCAAGTTATGTCCTTCCGTAATTTGAAATCTCTCTCTCTCCTCTCTCTCTCTCTCTCTCTCTCTCTCTGTGTGTGTGTGTGTGTGTGTGTGTGTGTGTGTGTGTGTGTGTGTGTGTGTGTCTGTCTGTTTTCCGGTAAGCTATCGATGAGTTATTTTCTTTTTCAAACGGTACTACGTATGCATGGAACGTAAGCTTGTTCTTTGGGTCGGTAGTAGTTAAATTTCCGTTTTTATTTGTCTCTGTGTTTCACTGTTTTTGCATTACTCACCCTCCCTTACCCTCTCTCTCTCTCTCTCTCCCCCCATCCCCGCTCTCTCTCTCTCTCTCTCTCCTCTCTCGCTCTCTCTCTCTCTCTCCTCCCCCTCTCTCTCTCTGTCTTTCTGCCCCCTCGTATTCCTTTCACCGATTGTCTGTGTATACTTTTTATAATCTCTCTCTCTCTCTCTCCTATGCAGTTAGAAATGATATATTTTTGTTTTGTAGATTCCTTTTTAGTTTGGTCTGTGTGAGTTTTCTCATTTTGTGTCTTTACATGATACATGTACCCTCCTTTGCATACAGGCCGGTGGCCTTGCAGTAAACTTTTTCAGAGTTCAGAGTTCTCAGTTCTCTCTCTCTCTCTCCCTCCCCATCCCCCCTCTCTCTCTCTCCTCTCTCTCTCTCTCTCTCTCTCTCTCTCTCTCTCCGTCTCTCATCTCTCTCTCTCTCTCTTTCTGCCCCCTCGTATTCCTTTCATTGGTTGTCTGTGTATAGTTTTATCTATTGATTGGTAGATGCTTCCCCCCCCCCGCCACCCTCCGTTTACTATGTAGCGCATTCGTTTTGCTTGTATCCCTCAGTTGTGTTTGTCCTTTTCCTTTTATTCAAAGTGAATACGTGCTTACCGTTACTCCACAAGGCATACTTCTGTGCTCTCCACCCCTCCCCTATCTTCAGTTACCCACATATTCTCTCTCTCTCCCCCCCTCTCTCTCCCTGTGTGTGTGTGTGTGTGTGTGTGTGTGTGTGTGTGTGTGTGTGTGTGTGTGTGTGTGTGTCTGTCTGTCTCTCTCTGTCTCTCTCTCTCTCAATCGTTTTGGCTGCAAATATGTCTAACATCATCATGTAACACCCACACGCTGACCATAAATCACACAGCAAATCACGTTCTTCTTTCATTCACAAACGCATCCTTTGTTCCGACAAGATGGGGTGAGA
The DNA here is from genome assembly GCA_016801955.1 of Conus betulinus. NCBI lineage: Eukaryota > Metazoa > Mollusca > Gastropoda > Neogastropoda > Conidae > Conus > Conus betulinus. Next base: position 378,285 of record JADBJO010000269.1, on the reverse strand, counting down.
AGACAAAGTTAAAAGGGTCTCAGGTTTCCGGAACATTGGTGTCTCTGCGTGGAAGTCGGCGATAGATCAGCGATGTAGCCGCTTTGTAATAGCCTGGATCAAAGGAAATAAAATGATTACAACGACAGCTTTACGGAATGGTCAGAAAGGTCAGCCACACTTCAGCAACAGAGTCATAAATGTTTTTTTTTCAGTTACTGCGTCCGCCAAGTAGGCCACATTTCCACCCCGTCTGTTTGTTTGCATGTCTGTCTGTCGGTTTGTTTGTTTGCATGTCTGTCTGTTGTTTTGTTTGTTTGCATGTCTGTCTGTCGGTTTGTTTGTTTGAATGACGCCAATATAAAGGTTAAAAAAAAAAAAACTCCGAGTTTATCAAAACTTCATGTAAACATGGAATACGATCTAAGGACGACCCCATTAATAGATCGATGAAACGAATCCGGAGGTTAAAAAAAAAAAAAAAAAAGCATCCAGGATCCGTTCAGTAAGATAACGCAAGAAATATCAAAGCCATGTTTACTCTTTCAGCACTGATGTGGCGACTGGTTTGCAGCCTCCTTAGCCTGGCACGTTTTGGTTGTTCTGTTTGATGATCAGGGTGGGTTCATTCATACAGTCGTAACGCAGGATCAGCCGATAAAAAAAAAGGGGGAGGGGGGGGGGGGGGGGGGGGATCAGCAAATGAAATGGGCTAACTGACACAGAAATACCGTTACAATATATTTCCCAATTTTTATTGTGTTTGAATAATCCAGTAATTCATGGTTCCTCAATAAATAGGGACCGAACACATATTTCATCATTTCATCAGTACGTAATGTTCCGACAGATTACAATGTGATAAAATGCGAGTAAAACTCAAATTTCTCATGGTCATATGCATTTCCTGCAGCTATGTAATGTACGTAGCTTTTGCATTCATACTTTCTGAGTAATTTGTGGAGATTGTCCTCTATCATTTCATCGAAAACTGCCCTCACAGTAACCTTACTTCACTGACTTATGGTGTTGGATGAAATGAAAAAAAAACCCTGAGAAAATTCCAAAATAAATCGTTTGAAATTCGCTCGCTTAAAGCAGCTAAACACATACTCACCCTGAACGTGTTGCTCATGCACGGAATAGAGGTTAAATGTGCTAGATCTGAACCGAATTCGACACCTGACTTCTGGACGGGCGCAGGTGGCCATGTGCTTTCATGTAGGCCCTACCAGAGGTTGGGTGCTGAGCGGAAAAAAAAGCTAAAGAAGTTTGGTGAGAAGATGGAACGTGGTCCCAGGATGCACCCATTCAACTGTGGCGTGGATCTGTAAAACAAATTCACAATGACAGACGAAGATACGATGCGTTCGGCAAGATGACGCAAAAGGTCAGTATAAAGAAATACGGTTGAAAGATGAAAAACGACGCAAGGACCAAGCCACTCAATTTTGGTGCGGATTTTGCGCTGCAGGTCCGGACCAAAGATTGCATTCACTCACTATCCCTTCAACCATAACAGAGAGGTATGCGCTCTCCCGATTACCCGTCTAGTTATGTGTTAAGTGTCAGGATACGATAGCAGTCCATAGCAGATCACAGTGGCCTGGAGCCATGGGCATTGTCTCTGGTGGCGATGTACTTATTACCCCCCTCAGACTATCTTACAGCAGTTTGTTCATGATTATAATGAATTATTTCCATTATGTGGTCACCTCCCTTCTGCTCCTTATCTACAATGCACCTGTTTTCGCTGGTGTTGATTCAAGCATAAAGTCAACGACAAAATATGTATATGATTTGAAAAACAGTCAGAGTGATGCACACAAAGAATTGAAAATACGAGGGTTAAGCTGAAAAGCATTGAATTGTACTGCATAAGCTTTATGAAGAAATGGGTACATCGGAAGATTCCACTACATTTGTGTGTATGTGACACTGACAGAATGACCCGGAGCCCAATGCATATTCAGGGGTAAAAGTAAAATTTATGCTGTGGGGTTGAGAATCTGCATCTGCAGGTTTCTGTCTCAGTGTTCAAGCTTCGATGCTTATGGCTATGTCACTGTTAACACAAAAAATCAGTTTCACTAACTATGGTTAATTGATTCGGATCTATTCAGGCTTATCTGATTTTGCCTCAGATGTGTTTAGTTCCGTGTGGCATTATTTTGTCAGACAACACAGCATTCACAGACGACATAATATTACCGGAAGGTCATTCAGAGTCCCAGAAATACAACAGGTCAGTACAGCCCAATTGCATGGAAGTTTCCGGAAATTTTCAAGTCACATAACGCGGCATGGTTATGTACTAATATTCATAAATAAAAAGGACAGAATTTGAAACAAATAATAGGGTTTAATAACCTAGTATCTTCTTCAGCCCTTTTCCGTTTAAAATCCACTTCATGTTCGACATGAACAAGATAACAGTTGCCTTAAAGAGCTTGGGTGAAAAAGGAAATGTTTTGAAATCACATTCCGCCTTGGTCTAAGGCTGTGTCAGGCCAATTGACACAGGCTAGAACACCAAGGCTACATCAAAATGTTGTTATGCTCTGCATAGTTATGTGGGGATTGTCTTCAGTCGTGACAAGCTCCTAGCATAACATTATCAGTCTCTCCAAACTCCTCTGAAGTCGGAGTGTGGCTGCCCAAGTGGCAGGGTAATCAAAAACGTCACACAAGTAATGTTCTCATCCCCAGCTGATGCATTCGTACCATAGTGTTCAAGTGCTTCAGCTGTTCGGATGATCCCTGGAGTTTTTTTTTAGCCAGGGTACGACGACGACGACGACAACGACGACAACAACAACAACAACAACAACAGAAATCACATTCAGCCATTATTTTTCTCCCCAGGCGCCAAAAGATAGAACTATCTTCTGACTTGCAGGAAGATGGTCGGCAGTTTCACTTTCATCAACTCCGAGTGCAAAGAGCCTTCCTAAAGGTTCCAGAAACTGTCGCATGAATGTTCCAAGCGCTTCTTGTGGTCGTGCTACGCCTTGATCTTTCTTGAAATTACAAACTGTTTTATTGGCGTACGATTGAGATACGTCATAGTTTCCAAACTTTCTGGCAAGTTCCAAGCCTTTTGACTGGCGACACTGTGTCATAATTCTCGAACTTCTGGAAACATTCCAGCTTTGTTGATTAGCTATGTTTTGCCATATTCAAGCTTTCGATGTCACAAACTATAAGTGACTACAAATTCCGGCTTTGTCGAATGGCTACACTTTGTCATATTTCTCAAAACTTTCGTTGTCACAAACTACGGATAGGGGATTCTGTGTGCTGTGTGTTGTCATTTCTGCTAGGCGATTTATTGTTGTAAACAACGGTCGTTTGGAATTACGGGTCTGTCAAATAATTTCATCATGGGAGCAAGAGTTACCATACTTGTTTATTACCTATTGAAATAACTGGAGTCTGAGGGTGTTGAAGAGAGTGTGATCAATGACTGATGTTAGAACAGAAGGACACGGCTCCGTTTTGGGGCCATTATAACAGTCATAGGAAGATTGATTCGTGAATTTTCATATGGAAGTGAAGACTCTAACCTTGTGAGCAGTGTCAACTTTCCTCTGGGTGTGATTCAGTATGAGATGAGAACCAGTCGTGTCCCTTCCCTCAGTCAGCACTCGGCATGCGCTGAAGTGTCCCCAATGAACGCAAGTTGAATTCTGTGTTGTAACAGTAAGCCTGCATGTAAACTTAACGTTTCCCTGACAAAACTGACATCTGCTTTATCATCACATTGAGAAAACGATCTAACAACCAAGAAAGGGGGGAAAACCTGCCCATTTTATTGATAATGTATTCCGGCATGGAGTCAGTCCACAGAAAAAAAAAGAAGGATTCCAGATAAGATGCATGAGGGTCTGCAGATCATCAAACGGATTGATAACAGTGAGTGTTTGCTTGTCACGTGCCATGAGCCAATAAGCTGCAGTCCGGCGCACATGCAGCACGCGATAGCATGTCCAATATTCCCACCCCCGCACTGCCGTAATCGAGCAACGTTGGCAGTTCGCAGGTCCATTTTCCTGTCAATGTGTCGGGGCCAGCACGTCATCGGTGTCTGGGATTGTGGTGCTGCATACCCAGAGTGGCTTGACTCTGGCTGCCACAGCTCACGGCTTCTGGTTGGGACAGGAGACGATGATTGAGAACGTGGGTGTGTGTGTGTGTGTGTGTGTGTGTGTGTGTGTGTGTGTGTGTGTGTGTGTGTGTGTGTGTGTGTGTGTGCATATGCGTGTGTGTGTTGATGACGCACATGCTTATGTGTGTGTGTGTGTGTGTGTGTGTGTGTGTGTGTGTGTGTGTGTGTGCGCGCGCGCGCGCGCGCGCGTGCACACACACTCACGCATGTGTGTGTGTGTTTGCATGAGAGAGAGAGAGAGGAGAACGTCTTAGAGAGAACGTCTTAAACATGCATAGGGTGATTCATGGAGATCGTGCTGATGGGGACCTTCATCCCATGAAGCAGAGATGGGGTACAGACGGAGGAAGCCCTGACTGCATTCAACTGAAGCGTGGGAGGTTTCCAAGCAACAGAAGGACAGGGATAATGTTGAAAATTGACGATGAGGACCAGAGAAGAAAAACGAAAGAAAAACATCCCCGAAAACTGTTTTCTACCCGGCATCATCACAAAAAATTCTGTTGTAAGGATTTCTTCAAGACCTTTTAGGTGAGAAAACGAGAGCTCCTCCCCCCCCCCCCCCCCCCCCCCCCTCCCCCCCCCCCCCCCCCCCCCCCCCCCCCCCCCCCCCCTCTCTCTCTCCTCTCTCTGTCTCTCTCTCTCTCTCCAATTGTCTCTGCTCTCCCACAAACAGCAATCAAAGAAGGCAGCCTTTGTATCAGGCACGTTCCGTAGCCTTGTTTCTCTCAGATAAACCACAAAGGTGACGGGACGAGGAGTTGAGGTGGGGGCGACAGAGTGCAGATGTAGGAGGCAGGGTTTGACAAAGACAAAGGAGAAAAAGAATGAAGCTCGTTTCCAGACCTCCCTGCCCCCCCCCCCCCCCCCCCCCCCCCCCCCCTCACCTCGGCAAACAGACACGACCAGTGGCTCGAGTATTCACCGTAGCCTTGTCCTGCTGTATATTAGCTTCACAGCAGAAGACGGAGCTCTAGCGGAGCGGCGAAAGCCAGGAAAGTTCTGCACCTTAGTCTACTGCGTATGTGTTGCGTTGCGTTGCGTTGTGTCGCGTTGCGTTGCGCTGCGTTGCGTTCGTTGTATTACGTTGCGTTGCGCTTGCGTTGTGTTGCGTGCATTGCGTTGTGTTCTATTGTGTTACGTTGTGTTGCGTTGGTTTCCGTTGCGTTGCGTTCTGTTGTGTTACTTTGTGTTGCGTTGCGTTGGTTTGCGTTGTGTTGCGTTCTGTTGTGTTACTTTGTGTTGTGTTGCGTTGCGTTGTGTTGCGTTGCGTTTTCGTTGCACTGAGTCGTGTCATGCCGTGACACATCGCATCATATCATATCGCACCATATTGTATTGCACTGTGTGTTGCTTTCCATCGCATCGCACTGCATTGTGGGTGGGTGGAACTGCCTGACTGACTTCACCTAGGCTGTGCTGAACCCTGTAGGCCCAGCAGTGGGGTACTAAACTGTTTCATACGCCGTCGTGTGGGGACGCGCTGTCAAAGTCCAAACTTTGAAAAAGTCATAGGGCTGCACATTATTTGTATCGAAACTTGTTTTTCATCGGAAACATGAAGATTTATTGACCCCAAAACAAAACTCTGTGTGTGTGTGTATGTGTGTGTGTGTGTGTGTGTGTGTGTGTGTGTGTTCCAAACGATACATTCTATAAAACTAGTAGCTCGATATGAGATGTTGGGTGCCCCTTTCCTGCTCCATCCAGAAATGCGGCCTATTGCAATCACACACACACACACACACACACACACACACACACACACACACACACACACACACACACACACACACACACAACACACACACACGCACACACACACACTCACTCACAAACCGCCCTTTGGCCCTGCGAATTGTTGTGCTGTTCAGTTCAGGCTTTGGACAAATTCGCTACGGATTTTCATGCTCCGGGGATGCGACTTTTCAGGCTCCGAGGATGCGACTTTTCAGCCTCAGGACGGGCCCACGAAAAAATGTATGAAATCGCCTCTGAGTGGAATTGCCGACAGTTGGGAAACTGCTTTATCATTATCCTTTCGAGGGCCCAGTTTTTCTCAGCTCGTAAACAACGGAGAGCTGGTTGACTAGTTCGCAGCAACAAAACAAAACAAACAAATAATAATATAAATAAAAATCAAGAACAAGAAAAAAAAAAAAGGAAAAGAAAAAACGAATAAACAAACAAAACAGCGAATGCCGTTCGAAATGGTCGAAACCCGATTTCGTCATAATTAGAACCACCTTCTCTTCCGCTATTTCGCTCTGCGTGTGCTCAATGGTTCGTTATGTCGGCACGTAGGAGCAGTGTCTAGAAATGCGGCGAGGGAAACGAAGACATTTCGACACTCGAGTCAACCGCGCGACACAAAGGCGGTCTCAGCTCCATGCGTGTAATGATTAAGGAATCGAGAACAAATCTGGATCAAGAAGATTACGCACATTGTTGTCTGGTTGAAGCTAACCCACCCACGCCACTCCACCCCCCCCCCCCCCCCCCCCCCCCCCCCCCCCCCCCCCCCCCGCTTCACCACGTGCCCCTCACGCCCTACCCGCCCAACCACTCCACCTCTCTCCATCCCCACCCTACCCGCTTTTACCACCATGTCGTAGATCGCTTCTGCCCGTCGCTTTTGCTCTGTGACCTGGAAAATGTAGTGAATACATTTTCAGGCTTGGAAAATGGTGAAAATCAGTTTTGATTAGTTTACAGGTGTAAAATGAACAAGGAAGGAACTGTTGCCAAACAGGAAACTGGAGAACATGTGCAGTTTAAGACTGCAAAATGTAGTACTTGTTGAAGAATACTCAGAAATATCCCCGTTTTCATTAAAAATGAAGAAACATGAGAATAAGAATTCAGGTTATCAATAATGGTGGGCAGATTTCTATTCAGCTCAGTGTGTCTCTTTCCCTTTCTCCATCTGAAGGTTTCACCAAGCTCTGTGTTCCATTTTCTGTCTTCTGGGCCTTGCAGCTCTGGCGGAAAGTTTTGTTTGACAGCAATGGAGAAAGAGAACAACGACTCGAGACTGTTTTTTCATTACGTCGTTCACCACACTCTTTCCACCATTTTGGTGTAACATTGAGGTCAAGGGCACACGTGACTTGTCACGTGACGTAAACTTCCGTTCGTGCGACCTAGCTTTACGGTAGTTTTGGTTCTTTTCTGCTTTCGCTAATTCATTAATCCTTCAGCCGCCCAAAGGCGACAACTAACTGTTCTGGAAAAAAAGAAAAAAAAAAAACCCCGGAAGATATCTTTCCCCAGGTCACGCTGATCCTTTCTGTTAGATGCTAGGACTGAAGTACTCGGTGCACATTTATCGCCTCTGCATAAAGGGTCAAGCTATTTTAAATCTTTACCATTCCAGCTATTGTGGAATTCAGCACTTCCGTCCCAGATGGGTTTCTTTTGCTCTGTAACTTCATCACTCCTGAAACAATTCTCTCATTAGTTTTTGTACAACACCAGAAAATCCATGTCTGAACTCTGTCATACGCTTTCTTTTCTTTCCGCGATGAAGTGCAAAAAAATCTGACTGTTGCATCCCTTTTTCTGTGCAGAAACCTGCACTCGTGCGAAACCTTGCTGGTGATTTACTGTTATGGAAAAAAAAAAAAAGGTTAAGAAAGTCTAAATGAACTTATTCGTCGTGGGTGGTAGGCACGACCAGTTTCCGTGCAAACCTTGTCAGCCAGCACCCGCGTAATGAGGAGGAGAGATGTGTTCGTTAACTAGTCTACCCGATTCTTTGCCCGCTCCGTGGCCTCACGCACATTACCAAATCAGGCATAATACGTGTTTATCAGATTAAGAGCCAAAGAAAGACTGCGGGGGAGGCTATATTGCGTTGGGAGCGGAGAGAAAAGTCGTTAACCAAATTGTCCCAGTGTTTGGGTTCAACGTGACATGTACTTTCATTCCAGTGATCCAGTTTCATATCAGGCTGGATGCCTATCTGCAGTGCTAGCCCCATACCATAGCACTGTTGATTCTTTCGGTCAGATACCAGGACCGGAATACTGTTTTAGTGAGCAGTTATCGACCGTACACGACGGGAATGGCATATTAACCCTTTCCAATCCAGCTGGTGTGGATTTTTCGGCGCTTCCCGGATCATTTTACTGTCACTTTTGTGACTTCACCACTCCAGAAATAATTCTGCCACAACATTTCGTACCGTACCGGAAAATGCATCTGTCTTGGGTTCTCTCCCCCTTTTCCCCCCACGACAAAGAAAAAAAAAAGAAGAAGAAAGAAAAACCAAATCTGTAGCGTCCCTTGTTTAAAACATAGATGCGAACTAGTTCAACGTCCCATTGGTGAGTTATTGGGACATTGCTGTTGAAACAATTAAGAAACTTCATTCGTCGTGGATGGAATGTGGCTGTACACTAAAAAAGAAAAAATAAAAATAATGCGCCAAGACTTTGCTTAACAAGGAGTTGAGTATTTACAGATAAGCACACTTATATTGTTTTGAGAATCTTTATTGTGTCTAAAAGTTAATTTACCTTCTTTTTCTTTCATATGGCCATCTAGGTTCAAACCAGACGGTTCCCAGCAGACAGATTACAATGAAAGGAATAGGACCATTTTGGGAAGACCGCCCAGCAGCAAAGACAGGATCACGCGTGAGTGCGAAGACCTGAAATGTGACGTCAGGTTAGGAACAGCTCATGTATTTCTTGACTGTGAATGATTTCATCGGTTATATCCTTAAAAAAAAAAAAAGGTGAAATAAGTGGAAGGAAGGGAAGGGGAGGGGGCGGGGGGTTGTTCAGCTGATCTATTATTAGTTTGACATCACGTTTTGAAGCGAAATTTAGAAAGAGAGAGGGCTAGTTACCGCCAAGGACACAGAAAACAGAGTACAGGAGTAGACACAATGCATTTCGACCTCGTGGGTCTTCTTCAGGCGAAAACAAATAACATTTAGGACAGTGAAAACGAATAACGAGAAACCACGTACGTTTCTTCTCCTGTTCGCCTCACGATAAAAAAAGATCTGAAATTTATGCCACGCCTCAAAACGCTTACATGGATTATATAGTGATTTGGTGCAAAATACTAACTGTGGCGTGTGGCATGTACGCCAGTCTCGGTGCAAACCTTGTCTGCCAGCACTCAGGGAAAGAGGAGGGGAGGAGCTAGTTAACCTGATTCTGTCCCTGCTCTCTGGCCCTACGAACATTACCCCGCCATGCCTGATGCATGTTTAGCAGATTAAAGGCCAAAGAGAGACTGCGGGGGAGCCTATATCGACCTGGGAGTCGTTTCCTGATTTGGATATTATCGACCGCCGGTTGCAGTTTGGATCGGAGGGCGGGGCGGCGAGTGTTAAAGTCGAGCGTTATTTATTTAAAAGGTTCGTTACGTGGGACAACATCAACTGTTTGCATTGTTTTGACGCGTGGTTTGGCCTTAATCATGTCTAGAAATGGACCTGGTCCAGCAAAAATGAAAAACTGTCCAATGAAGAAGCAAAACAACTCCCCTCCCACCCCACCCCCTCCCCAAAACAAACACACAAACAAAACGAACAAACAAGGACAGCCTTGGGCGATCTGTTTTAAGAACTGGAGAGAAATTTGACAGAGAAAGGAAGTCTTGAGACGACAAACTTTTGAGGTTTTCAATGATCCCACACATTCATGAGACATAGTTTAAACACACAGTAAGAATGCAAGAGTAAGCTATGGAGAAGGAGAGAAAGGAAAAGAAGAAGAAGACTGCATTTGAAAAGAAAAGAAAAGAAAAGAAGAAGAAGAAGAAGAAGATGAAGAAGAAGAATCCGGTAAGGCTCATGTTTGAGAGCCTAACAAGCTAAACGGCTGTTTTAGCGAGAAAACTGCCTAGGATTCCAGGAAGAAACAGACTGCCATAAAAAAACGGCTTCTTGACCCTGGAAAAAACCATATTTTCGAGTGAAAACTGGCAATCATGCTGTGGAAACTGTATTTTTCCATAAAGCTGGCAATTATCACGCGAAAAGTTATTTTTCAGTGAAGAGAGGTAATTACCTTGTGAAAAAACAGATTTTGCGCGTGAATAGTTGTTTTCGGGTGAAAAAGGGTAATTATCCTGGGAAGTGGTATTTCCCCGTGAAAACAGCTAATTATCATGAAAAGCCACGATTTTGAAATTGGGAACAGATTTAATTCATTATCTTGTTCCAACGTACATTGAATTTCATTGGGATCGAATGAACGGTTGTTGATTTACAGACAATTAAACAGAGGATGGGTCGAAATCAAAGTTCGCAAAATCTGTTCAGTTCACAAAATCATTTCAATAGTGGGTGTGGCCACCGCCATTGGCGAGACATTCCACGCAGCGACTCCTCATCGAGTTGACCAGTGTTCTGATGACCCTCTGAGGGATTCTCTGCCATTCCAGTTGCAGCATTTGGAAGAGATCCTGGCGGTCTCTGGGAGGTGGATGGTTCTCCTTCACACGTCTCCCCAACTCATCCCACATATGCTCGATGGGATTGAGGTCGGGACTATACGCCGGGAAGATCATCCTGTTGATGCCGGCCTGCACAATGAAGTTTTCGGCCACCCGGGCCCTATGTGGCCGAGCATTGTCGTCTTGGAAGACTGCCATGGGTCCTATCCGTTGCATGGTCGGAACAACGAAAGGCGCCAGGATTTCATCCCGATAGCGGATGCCTGTGAGGTTTCCATCAATATGGTAGAGTGGTGTCTTGTGGTGGAGGCTGAAGGCACCCCATACCATAACAGATCCCTCCCCCAAAGGCCCTGGTCTGGCGAACAGCTGCATCAATGTAACGTTCACCAACACGCCTCCAAACTCTAGTTCGGCCGTCATTGTGTTCAAGACTAAACCGCGACTCATCTGAAGAGGACCTGGGACCACTGTTGTTGGTTCCATCTCACATGACGATGGCAGAAAGCGGCGAGCCAGCCTATGGGCTGCTAGCAGTCGTGGTCGAACAGCTGGGCGACGTGATCTGAGGCCGAAGTGGTGAAGACGGTTTCGTATGGCTTGACGGCTGAGGATGGTGTTATTTGCCATAAGAAGCTGCTTTGGATGCTGGTGGAAGTGGTATCCCGCTGCAATAGGGCCTGCCTCTCGATGAAACGATCTTCTCTGGGAGTAGTCTGCCTAGGCCGACCTGACCGTGGCCTCTCTTCAACGCTGTTGGTCGCCCTAAAACGCTGATTCAGTCTAACAATAACTGAATGATGCACACCAAGTCGTCGCGCCACTTCAGCCTTTGCAATGCCATCTTGTATCCACGCAATCGCCCTGGTTTTGTCAAAGGTGCTAAGTTTTCTTCGTGGTGGCATGGTGAGAAAAGGGCTGACAGTAACCCCCCCGCGCTTAAACAGCCAAAAGAAGGGGCATAAAACTCACTTGAGAGACTGCTCTTGCACGGGAAAAAAAATTTTTTCATTTTACACACATCTCTGTGTCGCCAGCAAGCTTGATGCAAAAACAGGCACAGTTAACGCAACTTTGCACTTTTTATCCCCGCGCGGGTAACGAGGTCACCAAGACCCCCGTGCGCACTACCAGTTGACACAGGCTGGATTACACACTGCTGTGTGAGATTCCATCATTGGTTGCCGCATAACAAAAAAAAACAATGTTTTTTGAAGGGATGGCCTGTGCTTAACTTTATGTGATATAGATCAGCGTTTCATAGCAAACGCTAGCAGCGAGCGGGCCTAGAAAAAGGCGACAGTTCGCTACACTGACTTGGGTCTCTCTCTCTCTCATGCTAGTGAAAATGGCCGACAATTGTAACGTTTTGTTATTGGTGCGCGAACAGTAATAACGTTCTCTGATTGGTAAATGCAACGATCAAAACGCCGAGGCTTCAACTGCAAGAAGAGCTTAAAGAAGCAGTAGTAACATCGTTAATTCCCCTCCCCTCTCGCATCCATTGCTGTAAGGATAAAGCTTGCCACCTTGCCAGTTCTCCCATCAATGAAACTCTCTCTCTCTCTCTCTCTCCCTCTCATCTTAGGGAAGGGGAGGGGAGAAAGGGAAGAGTACTCAAAGGCAGCACGCGACACCAGCCAGCAGTTTCGGATAACTGCGATCTTGCAGCCACGAGCTGTTTTATCGCCAGTGAAAGGAAAACGACCTCAGTCCCGACATTGATCTGTCCACCTGACTGACGTCAAGTCTGCCACAATGTGACTAATCTCATTGGCTGTCTGTGACTTCCGGCGTGAAGAAAGGCCCGTAATGCTGTCCGGAACAGAGCCTGAACCTGCAAGGGAGGTAATTAGTACATGGGAGAGTTTTGGGTACTCAGGGCTACAGTTTAACTGCCAATTGGTCAGAGCGATTTTCGATCGCTTTGGTTTTTGTTTCGTCACACTTATTTGGTTTACTCTCATTTATATTGCCTATTGTTGATTACTAAAACAGAGATATCAAAATAGTCTAACTCGATGCATGGCAAAATGTAAGAGTGATGGTGTGAGAGCATCTGTGCAGTAGCAACAGTGACTCGTGCTGCTCAAAGCTGTTACATAACGACCAGACAGTGCTAGAAACAATCGCTATAGTAAACATTGCAGACATTTCAAGGTTTCCCTAGCAAACATATTAAGAGCTGCTGCAACTTCCCGTACGCTGTCATTCGTCCCGACTTCGTCCTTCAAGGCCACATCCACGTCCGGCCGGTAGGGAGTCTCAGCGCCACCACAGGGGTTTATGAATGCAGGATCCCGATGAGGCCACCCGCTAAAGGACACCCTGCATTGTTCCTGCAACTCAGTGCTTTTTCTACCATTCTTCAGTACCGTTCTGTGTCACCTCTTGTCACTCAGCACATTCAAGAGAACGCCTGCTGAGGCACCCGCTGACAATGGTGCCAGACTGAGAGAAGAGTGTAACCTTGAATGGGACCTTCTGCTACCAAAACGATCTCTCTGCCGACAGTCGTTGCGAATTTACTGGCACCGAAGACTCCGACAGGGGATGTCACAGGCGTACGGAAACAGACACTGATGTGTCACAGACAGAGATGGTCACAGACACATACTGATGGGGACACCTACACTATTTCTTTTTTTTTTTTTTTTTTTTTTTTTTTTGCTGTCCCAAACGTCTGCTCCACCTCAGAGGCAGTGCACCCACGCCGCTCATTCCGACACCCCGTCCACAGCCACAGCCCGCTTGGCCCCGCCGCAGCCCCGGCACCGGCAATCCACAGGGAGCAGTCAATGTCAAGTCGTCAAGAGGCAACCCACCGGAGGAGACACTGCACTGCTGCCGAGTCACTTCGGTGGTGTTCAGTGGCGCCTGTTCTGATCTAACATACGCAGGACACCACCTACTAAGCCCCCAACTGACGACAATAATTGCTTAGTCGTGGAGCCGGCGCGAGTGAGCTCTCCTCAGGAGGGCGCCACCACGTCCGTCCAACGACAACCCCCATGGACTCGCCGATACCGGTGATCCCGACGGAACCAAACCAAGGCCACAGACGTGGAGAGGACATCGAAACTTGAGGTCACCATGAGAGCAGGGCATGAAGGGCCACAGAATTTAAGACTTTTTTTTTTTTAATGCTGATCGATGAGAATGAGGAATGATTAAGATAATGCTACGGATTTCCATTTCGGTCTGAGACTACATGACAGGGCTGTACTTTACGCTTCTTCCTTTCATAATATATCCCGGCGTCAACCAGGCCCGAGAGATACAGGCACCTGCAGTGTTGGTCGGGAAATTTGAGCAACACTTTCAGAAACGCATCCATTAAGTGGGTGAAACTCGACTGTGTGGTCCCAGTCTTCCCAACTGAGTCCGCAGCAAAACTCAACTCTGAGTAGGAGCCGGTTGGGGCAGAAAAACCCACATGACTCTGATGGGATTCGAACCCATGACCTCCCAGCCGGGAATCCGCGACGCTAACCACTTTCGCCACGGCGGCTGGTACCGACACTAAATTTATCCCGGACAGGAGATTATACTGATGAGACCCCCAGCAAAGGAACACAGACACTAAGGTCGTCAAGGACAAGATATCGTCACGGATATATTGAAAGGAACACGGGCACTGTGGTCATCATGACAGGAGGGCTTGAAAGATCTTTCAGTAACATTTTCACACTCAGGTCACCCGAAAACCAGGGCGTGAGGGACATTTCACCAACAGTTTACACTGAGGTCACCCTAAACCAGGATGTGAAGGACATTTCGCCAACAGTTTACATCGAGGTCACCATAAAACCAGGACGTGAAGAACATTTCGCCAACAGTTTACATTGAGGTCACCATAAAACCAGGACGTGAAGGACATTTCGCCAACAGTTTACACTGAGGTCACCCTAAAACCAGGACGTGAAGGACATTTCGCCAACAGTTTACATCGAGGTCACCCTAAAACCAGGATGTGAAGGACATTTCGCCATCAGTTTACATCGAGGTCACCCTAAAACCAGGACGTGAAGGACATTTCGCCAACAGTTTACACTGAGGTCACCCTAAAACCAGGATGTGAAGGACATTTCGCCAACAGTTTACATCGAGGTCACCCTAAACCAGGATGTGAAGGACATTTCGCCAATGCAAATGAATCCGCAAGGGACTAAATTACGATATTGGAATTTATTGTTTCATCGTAATTTAGTCCCTTGTGGATTCATTCCAAGAACTGGCCCTCAGCACTTGTCTTTAGAGGTTATCTTTTATATTTTCTACTTTTCACTAGAAAATGTAGCTTGTTTTGCTCTTTCATGATTTTCTTGCATCTTAGGTGGCACCTTTGGTTGTTTTTTTTTTTGAAAACTCAACAAACATACTAGGGTATTGCACACCAGCCTTTTTCTGGTATAGCATTCTTCTTAAAACCGAAAAGGCAGAGGAGTCACATTACTGCTTTCCGCGGTCACTGAGGAGAAACAATCAGGTTTCGAAATATTGATATCTGACCAGGAGTTATATGTTAATGAGCTTCCTCCCCATTGGAGATGGTCTCCTACTTCGGAGACTATAAGCTTGCTAAAGGTTCATTTTGAGAAGCATTTTATTATTCCCCGTTCACCCACTCAAGCACATACTGTCAGTTGGGCAGAATCATCTACCACTGCAGATATGAAGGCTATCACCCCCCCCCCCCCCCCCCCCCCCCCCCCCCCATTTCTACAATCTGAGACATTAGAGCAAGCTTTGTTTTTATAATTCGATATCGATATATATATATATATCCAAAAGAAAAAATACACAAGAACAACAAGCTGTCATGGTTATAAATGAAATTTTCGGCTTTATTTGCCTTCGTCAGCACATGACATCACCCCTGAGTGCCAGCAGGTAAGGTAGTGAGGGAAGAGATGTAAATATTTTAATATGACGTAATATAAAACAAATTACGTATTAGAAATGATACATAACTCGACAGACGTGTCACAGGTAGTAATTTGATGAATGAAAGCTCTGTGTGTGTGTGTGCGCGCGCGCGCGTGTGTGTGTAAGCGTGTGTGTGTGTGTTTGTGCGTGCGCGTGCGAGCACAAGTGTATGCGCTTGTGTGTGTGTGTGTGTGGTCTTCATTTAATGTCTATTCACGTTATGTGGTCTAGACACACACAGCAGCACTTAAAAAATATACCAAGTAGCATCCAATAAAGATACAGCATCTGC
>JADBJO010000269.1:350000-357500 GCA_016801955.1 Conus betulinus | reverse complement strand
GCAAAGAGAGAATCTTCCCAACAGGACAGGTATGCTGACTATGCAAGAGACAATCTTTCCAACAGGACAGGTATGCTGACTATGCAAGAGACAATCTTCCCAACAGGACAGGTATGCTGGCTATGCAAGAGACAATCTTCCCAACAGGACAGGTATGCTGACTATGCAAGAGACAATCTTCCCAACAGGACGGTATGCTGACTATGCAAAGAGAGAATCTTCCCAACAGGACAGGTATGCTGACTATGCAAGAGACAATCTTTCCAACAGGACAGGTATGCTGACTATGCAAGAGACAATCTTCCCAACAGGACAGGTATGCTGGCTATGAAAGAGACAATCACAGGACAGGTATGCGGACTATGCAAACATTTGCCGCAGGTCGCAGACTGATTGCCAGAGACAATCAACAGCTCTATGCCGAGCATCAATCAGGTCGGGAAATTTGAACTTAGTCGCAGACTCATTGCCAGAACAGCTCTATGCCGAGCATCTCGGGTGAAAATGAACTTAGTGAGAGAGAGAGAGGGAGAGAGAGAGAGAGAGAGAGAGAGAGAGAGAGAGAGAGAGAGAGAGAGAGAGAGAGAGGCAATGATAATACAAATCATCTTTTTGAGGATGCTCAGAAGATTTGAAAACAGAAAAAAAAACACCATAACAAAAATCGTCGTCAACATTTCGGTCATACACTATCTTCAGGACTTTTGTTCTGTTTCTTTTTTTCTGTTTTCAAATCTTCTGAGAATCCTCAAAGATACTTTGCATTGTTGACAGGAGATCAATTCAACTAGGCAAAGGATAAACTCTCGAGATGACCACAGCAGCAGACAGAGACAAAAATAGAGATCCACTGCCATCACCTCAAGTACAAGATGGCACAGAGATACGACTGATCTGAACAGGGTTGTGTCAGTATCAATCATTGGTGGGGCTGTGCGAGGGAAAAAGAAGGCAGGGGAAGAGAAGGCCGTTTTGTTTGTTCTCATACTAGCTTCTGGAATCAAAGAAACATATATAGCAACACCTCCATACATAACAGAGTCGCGTCAAATGAAACCACACAAACCCAAATAACTATATCAACCAGCAGCAGGGCAGCGTCTCCTTACCCGCATAGGTATTGAATGCTCTTCGTGAACTACTGGTTTCAGAGTTGCAACAGGATAAGCCTGGGTGAAGCTGTTTAGGGGCCGACCAGGACAAGCCGCAGGGGTGAATTGTTACTGGGGAGTGTTTGGAAGATGACACAGCAAAAAAAAAAAAAAAAAGTAGTGAAAAATGTATATTATTATATAAGAAAAAATAATGAAACACGTAATTTAAAATATCTATCTATCTATCTATCTATCTATCTATCTATCTATCTATGTCTGTCTGTCTGTCTGTCTATCTATCTATCTATCTATCTATCTATCTATCTATCTATCTATCACACAGAGAGCTACCGTTAAGAATGACATTTCACACATATAAGAATTCACGGAAACGCGACCGTACCTTGTCTACACCGGACATTTAGAGGCCATCGGACGTACACTGCCTATGACGCCCCCCCCCCCCCCCCCCCCCCCCCCCCCCCCCCCCCCCACCCACCCCCCCCCCCATCCACAGAACTTTGATGATGGATACTCCCAACATCGTTGACTGTGACAGTGTGCAGTCTGTGCAGGTCACGGCATACCGATGACCGGAAGGACACGGATCAGAGACACGATGCTAAGAAGGTCTTCTTCAGCTTCTTTTCTAGTCCTACCGAGCCCGTCCAAAACCAAGTACATAAAAAAGGCCATACTGGGCAGACGAACAATGCAGAAAGGACATTTAGCCACTCTGGACAGCGTCAACAATTTCACTGCCCCCAGATCATAACAGAAAATCTACATGCTGTGAATTGTAAAGAAAGAGATAAGAGGAGTGTGAAAAACTTTCTGAGAGAGAGAGAGAGAGAGAGAGAGAGAGAGAGAGAGAGAGAGAGAGAGAGAGAGAGAGAGAGTGTTTTTTAGCCATATCTCTTGGGAGCGTAAAACTGTGTGGGTGCAGACGAATGACCGAAGAGGGCACGTTTTGGTAATCAGTCCTACAGACAGTACTAATGTCCATGTCAACAGGCAACCCAGTCGTAGATCATACAGACGTGGGGGCAGGCAAACAGTGTCCCCGCCCCCCCCCCCCCCCCCCCCCCCCCTCGTCGTAACCTTGTAGGATCTCCGTGACTTTCCATCAAATTATATTCCTCCTCGGGAACTTGACTTTTATGGTCTGTCCGAGAAGGTGATGTGGTTAGTGTTGCGGGCTATGGGTTTCAGTGTTGTTGGTTCGAATCCCCATTAAAGGTCTTCATGTTTATTTGGGATTTTTTGGCCCGATCAGTTTGCTTCGGGCTCAGACGGGAAGACTGACACCCCTCGATCGAGTTTCATCCTCTGTATTGCCGTTTCCACGGAAACCATAACCACACAGAACAACAACATTTTGACAATTCGTTTCAACGTTATCCACGAAAAAAGATCCATGACAACTGCATACATTTTGACACATTTCCCATGAACTTTCAGCCGTGATGAATGTCCCTTTCTCCCTCCGTCCACTACCCCCTCACTTCTCCCTGTCTGTCTCCGCCAGAACAGTCCCCGTGCATTCCCATCTGTCACAATGACTCCACAACTTAGCGATCACTGTCATCAATAAGAGGCTTAGTAGGTGATGTCCTGTGTCTGCTGGGAGAACGCGTGGTCACTACTGAATGCATACGAAGGGACTTGTCAGTAGTGTCTTTACAGGTTGTTGTCCCTGTGAAGACCCGATGCTGATTCCCGGTGTTGGGGCTGCAAAAGAAAGCTTCTGGGTGTAGCTGCGCATAGAGGCAGCTAGAATGAACGGCGTGAGAATAATGCCACAGAGTGGGCAAGGAAGATAAGACAGAACATAAACATCTTGTGACTAATCGCTTCACACACCAGCAGTCATGGTTCTGTGATCTTACAGGGCCGGCCGATTTCCGCCTAGAGTTAAGTGTGCTATCAGCTCGAACTGGAATATTAGACCCGTACAGTCCACTTACATCCACTTGATGGATGCGTCTCCAGATTTCCTGACCAACACTGCAGGTGTTTGAATCTCTCGGGCCCGGTTGACGCCGGGATATGTCATGAAAGAAAGCTTAGAGTACAGCCCTATCATGCAGGCGCAGGCCAGAATGGAACTCTCTATAATATCAGCAGGATCATCCTCATTATCATTGTGAAAAAAATATCAAAATATACAGCCCTTCATGCCCTGCTTTCATGGTGACCTCCGTTTTAATTTCCTATCCTATGCTTGTGGGGAACTCGAGTCAAAGCCTCCGTACTGACGAGTTCACAGTTGAGTGGATGTCGTGTTACCCTCCGAAGCTGAACGCTCACTCACACTAGCTCCACGACTAAGCAGTTACTGTCGCAGTGTAGGGGCGTGTCCTGTGTATGTTGGACCGGAACAGGCATCACCGAACACCATGGAAGTGACTCAGCAGCGCAGCGTCTCCTCTGCTGGGGTGTTTTATGACGCCCTTATTTTGACTGCTCCCTGTGGACTGCTGGTGCTGAAGCTGCGACAGGGCATAACTTGACAGGGCATACGCAGACACGGCATACGCAGACAGGGCATACCTAGACTGGGCATAACTTAACAGGGCATACCTAGACAGGGCATACCTCGACAGGGCATACGTAGACAGGGCATACGTAGACAGGCATGCCTTGAGAAGGCATACGTAGACAGGGCATATCTAGACAGGGTACACCTGGACAGGGCCTACCCCGACAGGGCATACATCGACAAGGCATACGTAGACAGGGCATACCTCGACAGGGCATAACTTGACAGGCATACCTCGACAGGGAATAACTTGACATACACCTCGACAGGGAATAACTTGACAGGGCATATCTAGACAGGGCACACCTCAACAGGGCCTACCCCGACAGGGCATACAGGGGCATACATAGACAGGCCTACCTCGACAGGGCACACGTAGACAGGGCCTACCTGACAGGCCTACCTCGACAGGGCATACATACACAGGGCATATCTAGACAGGCCTACCTCGACAGGGTATACGTAGACAGGGCATACCTTGACAGGCCTACCTCGACAGGGCATACGTAGACAGGACATAGCTTGACAGAGCATACCTAGACAGGGTATACGTAGACAGGGCATATCTCAACAGGGCATGCGTGGACAGGGCATACCTAGACAGCATATACCTAGACAGGCTATACCTGGACTGGGCATACCTAGACAGGCTATACCTAGACAGGCTATACCTGGACTGGGCATACCTAGGTGCAGTTGTGTGTGGAAGAGCTGGAAAGAGCTGTGTGGGAGTAATGGCCCCGAGACCAGACAGCCCAAAAAATGACATAAAATGAAGAGAGAGAGAGAGAGAGAGAGAGAGAGAGAGAGAGAGAGAGAGAGAGAGAGAGAGAGAGAGAGACATTCATAACGGATGAGAAAAAACAAAAATGAACCTCCAGCAGTATCTTTACGCACATATGTAACGAGACCAAAAAAAAAATCTATCATTTTTGTCTCTGTACTCCCCCTTATTACCTTCTTTCTCTTGAAACGTAGCAGCCCCACCAGCCCATTTCATTGATTTAGCTAACTTTTCAGTGGCTTGTTGTAACAACTTATGTATTCATATGTGTGTATAAGTTGTGTGTGTGCGTGTGTGTGAGTGCGTGCGTGCGCGCGCATGTGTGTGTGTGTGTGTGCGCACATGCATGCATATATAAACACATACATACATGCATGCATCCATCCATCTATCCATACATACATACACACGCACAGATGAATTATTTTGGGGTAGACCATGATTCAGATATTTGATTAGGATGAAAACACAGCTCTGTTCGTTCTGTTTGCCCCCTTTTCCTTCCTGCATCCATTTTTCTTCTTTTTTTTTTAATTTCGTTTTCATGTCTAGAGTCTTTTTCTTCTTCCATTTCTTTCCCGTTTTCTTTAGTCGACGGTTTAACACGACACTTAAACCAGACCCATTAAAAATGACGAGTCATATAAACTTAATGAAACATATTCGCGGTGGAGGTACAACCTAATTCTTAGAACAGCAGCAGAGCAGTATCTCCTCCGCCGGGTAGCCATGTGACGACCCCATATTAAAAATTACCTGTACAGCACGGGTGCTGAGACTGACATTGAACGAATTCGGGTGTTGCTGTGTATTGGGGAGACAGCATGAGCATACAGTTGTAATTCCTTGAAGACAGCATGGTAGATGAATCAGAAGAAATGATAATAACAATTAATATTTCGAAAACAAGGGAAGTAATCCTTAACAATCTGCAATGTTCTCCCCAAAGGTCAAGGCAGCTGTAGAATTTGATGCATGGTAAATAGGTTGCAGAATGACAAAACAGTATAAATCACCGACAGCGAGAGACGGCATAGCATACTTCCTTTATCTTCCATGCTGAAAAGGCACGATGTTTCTGTTCTGGTCTTATTCGAGCACCCAGAATCCCATCCGTCTGTAAACAGGGTAGGGAAGAAGACACCGCACTGTTGTTGAGTCATTTTAGCAGAGTTCTGTTATGCAGATATACCATTGCCACTTAAGCCTCGTTTGGAACTGTTTGTGGGTTTCTCTCTGTAACTATGGAGTCTTGCCTTACCAAAAAGATAATTAAGTGATCTCCCCTGCGAAAGAATTCGAACCTGTGAAAAGTGACTTGAGATCTAAACTGATTATAGGTCAAGAGATGGTGGCATTGGCAGAAGAGAAACTGTATTTGGTAGTAGTAGAAATTCCCCCACGGAACCACACTGAGTGAAAGCCAGACATAGTCGATTCCCACGGGTGACAGCACACGCTAGAGTTGAGAACAGTGACGACAGTGTATTAATGATTCAAGATGGAAACGCAGGAAGAGAGATTAACGATCAATGCTCGATTTCAGTCAAAATCATAGCCGACAGTTTTCAATTATCTTTTTCTTCAGAAGATCGCCAGTGAATTGAGAAGGTAGCGTTTTGAGGGAGATACATGAGGCATAATAAACATATTAATTATTGTTGACACTATGTATTAAAGAGATGATCATAGGATAAAACTGAAAAGGCAAGGTTGTTAAGTGAAAAAAAAATGTTACAAGAAATGTTCACTAAAGGAATGAGCTTTTAGAAAGGATTGAAAATTTGACATTTTGTTCCGATGGTCAAACTTGAAATGCCCTTTAACATCCATGAAACAATATCTTTGTACAATTGAATGAAAGAGGTTTCTACGTTGTAGCAAAATCACTGTGTGACTACTGTTGTGCTTTTTAGCTGGCTGGAACCAGAATGTTACTGAAACGATTTCTTTCCAACAATAGCTAGTGAAGACAGGAAACACTAGCTCTGTCTTGATAAGCTATCGTGTGATCATTGCCCATGCCTGAGTCTTGACAGCCCTCCCCCTCCTCTACCCCTTTTCCTCACCGTTTCTGAAATGGATGCTATCGCACCTTATCCCCTCATCTGCTCCCAAAGCAGTCCCCTTAAATCAGTTGAAATTGAACTATTCAATACAGACCCCTGAAAGAATCACCGTCGATGGGAAAATTATGCTTCATCCACACTCTGCCTCCAAATATCAACATTGCTAACAATTTGTCTTTGGGATGGGAGGCAAACTAATGTGACTGTTCTTAATGCCAAAGACTTGCGTATTCTGGTTGTGGGGATGATGTCTTAACATGATACCAGTGCGCATGATCTCTCTCTGACTGCTTCTTTTCCTGCAAAATGAAAAGAGATTTGTAACTCGCCCGTAGCTCTGTTCATTTTTAAGGCACTAAAACGAAGAGAGGAACTGTTATCAGTTTACACACAAATGCCAGAGTAATTTCAGGAAGAACGTTTTGTTAATGCAAATATTTTCTTTCATAATATTTTCACTATATGCGCCGAGCGCGAGTGTGTTCTACTTTTGTTCTTGACCTCTTTGCAGATAGGTCGGTGGCCTTTGCAATTAAACTATTTGAGTTGAGTTGAGTTGAGCTGACTCTCTCTCTCTCTCCTTTGTGTGTATGTGTATGTGTGTGTGTATGAAGAGAGAGAGAGAGAGAGAGAGAGAGAGAGAGAGAGAGAGAGAGACAAAACAAGCCAAACCATGTATGTGTGTGTGTGTGTGTGTGTGTGTGTGTGTGTGTGTGTGTGTGTGTGTGTGTGTGTGTGTGTGTGACAGAGAGAGAGAGAGAGAGAGAGAGAGAGAGAGAAAGAGACAGACAGAGAGAGAGAGAGAGAGAGAGAGAGAGAGAGAGAGAGAGAGAGAGAACCAACCAAACCACAGATTACAACCACTGGCAAACACGGACATGGCATCTTATCTTGATGGCCAGCAACACTACTCCCTGGCTGCCATGATGTCTTTTACGTGCGCTGACTTAAGCGCATGCTGCACACGGAACCCCGGTTTATCGTCTCCCTCGAGAGATGGGAGAAAGAGAC
>JADBJO010000269.1:340000-342500 GCA_016801955.1 Conus betulinus | reverse complement strand
ACAACGAACTCATGAACTTTTGGTTCCGTGTTGTGGATTGGAATGAAAGGGCGGATCTGATTCCGTGTTATGGATTGGTATGAAAGGGCGGATCTGATTTTGTGTTGTGGATTGGTATGAAAGGGCAGATCTGGTTGTGTTGTGGATTGGTATGAAAGGGTTGATCTGGTTCTGTGTTGTGGATTGGTATGAAAGGGTTGATCTGGTTGTGTTGTGGATTGGTATGAAAGGTTGGTTGTGTGTTGTGGATGGTATGAAAAGGTAAAACTCGTTCTGTGTTGTGGATTGGTATGAAAGGTTGGAGCTCGTTCTGTGTTGTGGATTGGTATGAAAGGATAAATATCGTTCTGTGTCTTGGATTGGTATGAAAAGGCGGATCTGGTTCTGTGTTGTGGATTGGTATGAAAGGGTGGGTCTGGTTCTGTGTTGTGGATTGGTATGAAAGGTTGTATCTCGCTCTGTGTTGTGGATTGGTATGAAAGGTTGGATCTCGTTCTGTGTTGTGGATTGGTATGAAAGGTTGGATCTCGTTCTGTGTTGTGGACTGGTATGAAAGGTTGGATCTCGTTCTGTGTTGTGGATTGGTATGAAAGGTTGGATCTGGTTCTGTGTTGTGGATTGGTATGAAAGGATCTCGTTCTGTGTTGTGGACTGGTATGAAAGGTTGGATCTCGTTCTGTGTTGTGGATTGTATGAAAGGATCTCGTTCTGTGTTGTGTGGACTGGTATGAAAGGTTGGGTCTTGTTCTGTATTGTGGATTGATATGAAAGGTTGGATCTGGTTCTGTGTTGTGGATTGATATGAAAGGTTGGATCTCGTTTCTGTGTTGTGGATTGGACGAAAGGGTGGGTCGAAGTTCTGTTCCACCGCAATGGATGTCCGCATCTTCCATCTCGTCTTCTAGATATTTCTTTCAGCCTGTCCTGTGCTATTCTACGAGACGCTCGTACCCTACTGTATGTAACTGATTATTTGGCACAATGTGTCCTGTACTGCATTGCATAGCATCGTGTCACTTCATCGTCACATTTCTGTATACAAATTCAGTCTGCTCTCCTAAGGGAAAGCGCGACGCCAGAATACAGCGCCATCAACATTTTATTTGACAGCCAGTATGTCTTCATTTGAACTTTTAAAAGTGAATTTTTCCTACAAATGTTGCCGGCCATAGCCATGGGTTCTTTCATGTTCCTTGAAGGCATGCTGCACAGGAACCTCGGTTTGACGTGTCATCCGAATCACTAGCTCTAAGACAACCACTCAAGGCAAAACAAAAACAAAAAAACAAAACAAACGGCCTGTCCGAGGCTGAAACACAAACGGGGGTTATCTTGCTTTGTATTCTTCCATGGAGCGGCAGAAGATCAGGTGAATGGAGCAGCCTGATTTGCATGGGCTGAGAAAATGAGAGTCACACTACAGTTTCAGTCACTAGCTGCAAGACAGAGAGAGAGAGAGAGAGAGAGAGAGAAGAGAGAGAGCAAGAGGAGAGAGAGAGAGAGGGAGAGGGAGAGAGAGAGAGAGATATATAAAGGTTCAACTACAAGAGAGAGAGAGGGGAGGGAGGGAGGGGGAGAGAGAGGAGTGAGGGAGAGAGAGATATAAAAGAGAGAGAGACTACAGAGAGAGAGAGAGAGAGAGAGAGAGAGAGAGAGAGAGAGAGAGAGAGAGAGAGAGAACAGAGAGACAGGCAGAGAGAGAGAGAGAGAGAGAGAGAGAGAGAGAGAGAGGAGAGAGAGAGAGAGAGGAGAGAGAGAGAGAGAGGTGATCTGCTGCTCAGCCTTCCCTTCCTGTCTTTCTTCCTCATCCTAGGACTGCGCTGTTTTTCAAGGATACAGTCCGCATTCGTTCAGTCAAACAACAGCACTGACCTGGACCAATCGATGGTCTGTGGAAAATACATGGAAATGAGATCGCAGAAAGCCCAGCTTCCAGCGTACTTGCAGCCTGGGGAAACTCGCCTGTTTGTCGCCAGTGGACAGAAACCGATCAGAGAGTGAACGGTGATACCTTTGCCGAAATTACATGCTGTGAGGGGAGGAAGGGGGTGGGTTGTGGATGCCTGGATGTGGGAGATAGAATGAGAGTAATCTCATTGGCTGTCTTGTTCATTTGACGTGAACGACTTCCGGAGCGAGCATACCCAAAGGGCTATAATCCTGTCTGGGACTGTGTCGGACATGTTAGGGAGATCAATAGTGCGTGGGAGTTGTTTGAGATTTGCTCTGTGGCGCCAGTGCAATCAGTCAGGGCACACTCCTTCCCTTTTTCTTCTTCCCTCTCCCTCCTTTTCTCTTGAATACTCTTTTTTTTCTGCCTCTGATACGCCAAATCAAGCTGTTGTCTCCACAAAAATTGAAAACAATATTATCTGCAATACATGACAGAGCTCTACAAGAAATTCAATTACGGGAAAAAAGTAGAAAGACCTAGAACATGCCAACTGGAAGACACCCACGACATCCAGCTGTCTATATTGATCAAAAGCGTACTGAAGAG
>JADBJO010000269.1:330000-332500 GCA_016801955.1 Conus betulinus | reverse complement strand
GAAATGGTCACTGTAGTCATTTTTTTTTCGCAATCTTTCAAATCATGAGTAAAACCTATACCAAGTATTTTAGATATAGCAGGATTCCATGCCATTTTCAAATGAGGACAACATGTCCTGTTTGATCGTCTTCTGCTCCGAACACATACTGCTTGTGTTTCATGAATATTCATATGCAGTCCTAACACTCTGCAAAACTGATCAAGGACACGTATAGTTCGTTGGAATTAAGTTCTATCTCTAATGTTGAACAGCAGGGTGTCATCAGCAAACTGGAAAATTGTGGTCAATGTCAGCAATACGAATTCCTTTGATTGATTTTTTTCTTCTTTTTTAAAATAATAGCTACAATTTCCCACACTAAAAATGAACACATGTGTGGAAGTTGGGCCTCCTTGTCTGCATTTTCTTCTCTATAGGAAGCCATCGAGAGCCATGAAACCATTTTGCCCTTCACCAATAAACATTGAGTGTACTTTGTCTGTTTGAAATGCATGATGATCCTATCTTATAAACTACATTCAGACAGACAAAGACATTAATTCAATATACGCCGCTTTATCATTTGCCAGCTCCTTCAAGCAAATGGCTGGAAGGGTTTTACCAATATTTGTTATTCTCCCAGGCCTCTACTAGTTCTACTGTTGCTCGTAATTGACCTGTAAATTTCTACGTTCGATTTCTAAGTGTATCACAGAGGTGCGCGTGCGCGCGCGCACACACACGCACACACACACACACACATGCGCGCGCGCGCACGCACGCACACACACACACACGCTCACACAAGCGAACACGCACGCACGCATACACGCACGCCCTCGTGCACACACACACACACACACACACACACACACACACACACACACACACACACACACACACACACACACACGCACGCACTAATTTAGTACATTTCCTCTCAATCAGAGACACTGAAATAACATTTCTTTGGGTGCCCTCCCACTGTGGTTTATATTATAATGAAAAAGTTGATATTCTAGCAAAGAGAGGAGCAAAACAGCCTTCAGATTCGCATTTTTAAAACTTATCTATGTGAGTGCAAGGGTGCTATACTTTGGCAGAAAAAGTACAATTTTCTCATTTCATTTGATAGAAAGACAAACTGGGTGTTTTGGTTTACACAATGAAATGAAAAATATGCATGAAAAGTTAAGTAAGTACGATCAAATATTTATCGTAGACGACAGATAAGTTCCTTAATTTGTAGATGGAAACTGGATTGTTTAAAAACAAAGTATGTCAAAAATATACATTGTATATGTGGCCATAGCATTTCAGCTGATCACATTCTTGTGTGTAATTTAATGAAAAAATTCATTCCAAATGCGTCTGTACAGCCTATTCAAAATGTTTTCCTGTTAGCAAGTGAAACATATCTTTTCTTTTGCACTTAGCTAAAAGTCCAATTGGCAAATACTTATAATCGATAACAGTCAGTGGTGAGACGACGACAGTTATAGAGGTTTTTTTTTTTTTTTTTATCTTTGATTAAGTGGACATCCTATTTTTGTGTTATAGTTGTAGATAAGTTGATTCTTTTGACTCGTTGTGCTTACCTTTTTTCCCAGCCCCGATTTTTTTTCCCCGTCTAATATCACGTAATGTGGAAAGACGTAAAACAAAACAACAACAACAACACAACACGCACGCACGCACGCACGCAAGCACGCACGCGCGCGCGCACACACACACACACACACACACACACACACACCACACACCACACACACACACACACACACACACACACACACACACACATGCTCGTGTGTACAGAGATACAAGTGAAAGAGTATATCATTATACTGACTCCGTTTGTCACACACTTGAGTCAAAAGTGACCTACAGGTGTCAGGCGATCCATGTCACAGAAGAAGGCCACAGTAAGCTTGGGAACAAAGCTAACAAAAAGCACAAGAAATGCGAGTTATCAGAAGACTTCCCAACACACACTCCTTCCCACCCCTTCCCTACCTTCTGCCCCGCCCCCTCCCCCCCCCCACTTCACGCATCTTCTCTCTTTTAATTTCGTTGTCTGGACCCCCAATGATGACAGTGATGTTGTGTTGGCTACCTGACCTGTGCTAGGGATCATTCAGACAGTGTGGTGTTCGTTCCCTCAAGGCACAGATGAGCCAGTAATGTGATGACATTTTGGCAGGGGGCAGCGAGAGAGAAGGGTCGGTGTGTGGGGAGGTTGCGGAGGGGCATTATCGAGGGCGGTTTGCCTGAGGGATGGTGAAATGACACATGTTCTTTTTCTTCTTCTTTTTTTTTTTTTTTTTTTTTTTTTTTAAGCTTTCTTTTTCGTATTTTAGGCTGGGGGGTGGGTAAGGGTCGGGAGAGAGAGAGAGAGAGAGAGAGAGAGAGAGAGAGAGAGAGAGAGAGAGAGAGAGAGAGAGAGAGAGAGAAGAGAGAATCTATAATAAACAATAATAATGATAATAATAACAACAACAACAATAATTGGTCGGAC
>JADBJO010000269.1:310000-325000 GCA_016801955.1 Conus betulinus | reverse complement strand
GAGGAGAATGAGTTTGGCGAAACCCTAAGAAATAAGAGAGTCAATTCATGAATGTGCAGAAAGGGGTTGGAGTATGACACCACATATTAAGAACTCACAAAGAGCGTTAAAAGGCGAGCGCGCGCGCAGGCGTGGGCGTGTGTGTGAGAAAGTGTGGTGGAGAGCGCGCGATGAAGGGAGAGGATGATGAGGAACGCGTGTGTGAAAAGGTGAGTGTGTCGCGAGACAGGCGAGATCTGGGAGCGTTGTATGTGTCCATGTTTGTGTGTCAGTGAGTGTGAGGGGGGGAGAGAGAGAAGAGGGGTTTACCGCGCCTCCACAGTAGAGAGAGAGAGAGAGTAAGGAAACAAAAGAGAGAGAAGAGAGAGAGGTGGACAAAAGGTATGGAGAACAGAGAGGAGGGGGGGGGGGGAGGGGGGGAGGTGGGAGGGGGTACCGGGGGGAGAGGAGTGAGAGAAAGGGGTTTCTTGTGGCATTGTTGTGGAGATTGGGGAGAGGAGAGAAGAGAGAGAGAGAGAGAGAGAGAGAGAGAGAGAGAGTGAGAAGAAAACTCGCTACCCATAGTTATTACCTGTCATGCTTATAAACGTTTCTGTTGGCATTGTTGTGGATTAGGTGTGTATGATTCAGTAAGATGACCGACATGCGAATGCTTTTTTTGTTTGTTTGTTTGTTTTCAACTCAATTGAACAGTGCAGAAAATCGTTTTACCTTCCACCCACATATAAGAAAAAGCTAACAAATAAGAAAATCCATAACTGCGAATGTAAGAACAGATTAACGAGCAGCGCGCGCACGCGCGATTGTGTGTATGTGTGTGCGTGTGTGTGTGCGTGCGTGTGTGTGTGCGCGCGCGCGCGCGCGCGCGTGTGTGTGTGTGTGTGTGTGTGTGTGTGTGTGTGTATGATTCTATCTCTCACTGTATGTATCTAATTTTTTCCCACTCTGTGCGCGCGCGCACGCGCGCGCAGTGGGGGGAAACAAGTACAGGCTTACAATTCCTCCATCGTTACAATAATGAGAATTTAAAACAAAAAACAAGAAACAAAAACAAAGGGAGTTTGGGGGGGGGGGGGGGGGGGGGGGGGGAGAGGGGTTGTGGGGAGAAATGTCGTTAGATTCCTGACATAAAAAATACTTCAGTAGTAACACATAGAGACCATCGTAGTCCACCATACAAACAGAACCATTCATACCATTTGCTTACTGCTCAATGGCCTTTCGGCTGATCATATGTGTGTATGTATGTGTATATGTATGTGTATGTGTGTGTGTGAGAGAGAGAGAGAGAGAGAGAGAGAGAGAGAGAGAGAGAGAGAGAGAGAGAGAGAGAGAAGAGAGAGAGAGAGAGAGAGAGAGAGAGAGAGAGAGAGAGAGAGAGAGAGAGAGAGAGAGAGAGAGAGAGCGAGAGAGATATTTCCTTAGACAAACAGACAACAGGCACAAGAGACGCAAAGGATGTCATTACCCGCGCACCAATCCGCCCTTCCTCCATTGGTGGACATCACTGATTTAGCATGACAGTGGCACGGCGGAAACCCGGGGAACTGTTGGACACACATGATGAGAGACCCGGCTAGCTTGCTGACAGCAGCCTAAATCACCGCACCCTTCCAGCCTGTAGTGGATTTCCCCTCATCACCCTGATTGGCCATCTCATCAGTCCTCTTCATGGTGACAGCGGGGATGTTGTTGTTTACATGGCGGCTGAGCAAGCCCAAATCTCTCTGAGAGGCAGAATAATGCTCCCTGCTTCCACTAACTGTTAATTGTCTTCTTTTTTTTCTAGCACTGTTTTGTTTTACAAGCCTATGATGTGTTCTAGTTTGGAAAACAACTGTCTGTCTGCCGGTAGGTTTTTGTCTCTATCTGTCTGCCTGTGTGTGTGTGTGTGTCACACATATAGGTGATTGCAGACGTCTAAATAACATAGTGTTTACAATTTTAGACTATTATCATAAAAGAAGAGAAGAGGACGATGTGGTTACATAGAACAAAAAAAAAGGATAGATGAATTATAGGACAGTAACTATGAAAAATTAGAGAAAAAAAAACTAGTAATCTAACTTACGATTATGATTATAAAATGTTCCTTAATGGACTTTCCAAAAGGTGTCTCGTAAATTTAACAAGAGAAATAACTGGCAACGAATCTAAAAAGTCAAACACATTAACATGCCCAGTGTCAGCACTTGGTATAAACACCATTCAAAAAGGGTTTTCGTTAGTTCACAATCAAAAATCACATGTTGAACTGAAAGATCCCCACGACATACACACTTAACAGTCTGGCAATACTTGGTTCGTAGGGAATTACATAAAGTCTAAAAGCCAGGCTTGAAACCGGTCGGCTAATCGACACAAAGTTTGACAGAGTTTGCTGACGAGGTTTTTGATGAGGAACTGTATTGACTCCAGAAATCCCTTTCGATTATATGACTAATTTCCTTGTGTGACAAAGGACAGTCAACCTTAATACTACCTAATATATTCTTTGCTCCCCTTTTTGCTGCTCTATCTGCTTGATCGTTAAAAATGAAGGAGGTGTGCGATGGACCCCACGAAAATACAACATTAGTACCTTTCATGTAAAGACAGTGCAACATGTACTTAATCTCAAATAATAATTCCTCTCTCTGTGTATTTTCAAAACAATGCAAACTTTTTAATACTGACTGTGAATCAACACAAAACAGGATATTAAATATTGAGACTGGCAAGGAAATTAAATAATTAATGCCATCAGGACAGCAACAAGTTCAGCTGTAAATATGGAATGACCCTTACCTAAATAATATGATTTTTCAGCTTTGTAATCTGGAATTACAAAGCCAGATCCCGCACTACCATCATCAAGAACTGAGCCGTCAGTGTATACTTTCAAATAGTTAGTAAACTTTTCTTCCATGTCAATTTTGACAGATGCTGCTAACACATGCGGCGACATCGCTTTATTTAGATCAGAAGAAAAAAAAATGTTAACTTTTACTTCCGTTAGTTCCCAAGGGGGTACCGGCGGAACCAGTACGCGAGGCGCTACCTCGTGTGGGTTAATCTTTGATGAATTAAAAACGTCTGAAACATATGAACGAAGCGTCTCTAAATTTGAATTTTTCTGTGCATTTTTCGAAAAATCAATGTCGGATCGTGTATTAACTCTTCAAGGTCGTCCACGGCAATCCGTCTCACTACATATTTTACAGAACTTATTTTCCTTTCTTCATCAAGTGGCAAAAGGCCTGCTATCTTATAAACTTCAGAGGACTTAGTGTGCACAGGTACACCCAGGGCCAACTTTACAGCTTTACTGTCAATTCTTTGAAGTTTCTTTAAATGCGATCGATCGCGCGGAGCTGAAAAGAATACCTCCTGTCCGTAAGTCAATCTTGATCGTACAAGACTGGTTGCTAAATGCAACAAAAACTTTGGGATCCTGTCCCCATGGAGAGAGTGACTGACAATTTTTAGAAAATTCAAACTTTTAACCGCTTTAGTAACTATCGAGTCTATATGTTTTTTCCAGTTTAGTTTTGGTGTAAGTAGGACGCCTAAAAATTTTACTTCTTCAAGTTTATATAAAAAATTTCCCGTCCTCCCAAAAAGAATATAGGCAAGTTACTTGGGTTATATCCATTGTTAAAGAGAACCAAATGTGTCTTTTCAACAGAGAATTGAAAGCCGTTCAAATGCATATAACTATTTAATTTATCCAGCTCGTTCTGAAAGAGCTTCTGAATATAATTTATGTGACGTAAATTTGTTCTTTTCTTTAAAGATACATTAATCCATATTGCAATGTCATCAGCATATTGAGCTACCTTGGTATATGATGAAAAACATGTATATAAGTCATATAGCATTACGTTGAATAACAAAGGGGAGATTATAGAACCTGTGGAATTCCCATATCTATAGATCTTGAGGATGATAAAGTCACACCAACTTTGGTCATTATATGTCTCCCACTTAAAAAGGATTTCACATAATTGTAGACGTGACCAGAAAGACCAAGAAGGAAGCAAGGACACTTTTACGTTTAGAAAACTGTTTCTTAATATGAGTAGTTAGTCGTGTCAGGTGATCAATTGTACTTCGTCCTTTTCTAAATCCAGCTTGATGTGAAGAAAATACATCATTTTTATCACAGTAATAGGCCATTCTGAAATTTACTATTTTTTCCATGACTTTTCCAGTATGAGACGTGACTGAAATGGGTCTATAACTAGACGTCTCAGACCGAGGCTTGCCCTGCTTTAGAATAGGAGTCACAATAGACGTCTTCCACATATCGGGAATTTGTCCACATTCCCAACATTGTTAAATAATTTATGTAAAATGACTATCTTTCTTTCAATCTAAACGACTTTTAGATTGAAAGAAAAAGTGTGTGTGCGCGCGTGCGTGTGCATGTGCGAGTGTGCGCACGCGAGCGCGCACGCGCGCCATTGAGTGGGTTGGTGAAAGAGCACACACACACACACACACACACACACACACACACACACACACACACACACACACAGAGAGAGAGAGAGAGAGAGAGAGAGAGAGAGAGAGAGAGAGAGAGAGAGAGAGACAGACAGACAGACAGAGAGACAGACAGACAGGCAGGCAGACAGACAGAGACAGACAGACAGACAGAGTGAAGCTTTTTTTTTTTACGTTGGGGAACGATTGGGGCAGGGGGTAGGTGGAGCACTGTTTTCTCACAGATATTCATACAAACACGCATGCATGCTTGAAGACATATTCTTCCACACGCATAACAATTGAAATATATTATTATATAAATATACCACATGTAATTCTGTCGTCTTCTCGCCGCTGCAAAAGAAAAATATCACGATTCAAAAGCCTCCTAGGCCAACAAGCTGAAGTTAGAATAATAAAAGGAAAAGAAAAGTGGAATAAATAGTTAGGCTGCTGAAAGGTTAAACAAGAATGTGAGGGGGGAGGGGGGGGGGGGGGGAAAGAAAGAAGAAAAAACAAATGCAGAATAGTCACCAGACAAGGATCTCTTAACGCCTGCGTTTGAGGAACCGTTAATACCGGAAGTGACGTCAAAACGTACCACCGGTCAGAGTGGTTAGCTCGGCTGTTTAATAACCCCGGCGTTGTCTGTCACATCAGTGCGGACTAGGGCCAGGAACCTATGAAACAACCCCTTTATTTGGATCTTCAGAAGATGTAACCCCCTCACTGACCGATCAAATAACTGTACACAACAAATAAGCAGGTGAGAAAAAAACAACTGCAGTGACTATCCACCAAGATCCCAAGGTCTGACGAGAGAGTGTTGGGCAAAGTACGCAGAACACAAATGTGTTGATTTGCCTCCACGAGACCTCGTCTTAAAATCCATCGTCTTGGTCATTAATTCATTTATAAATCAGCAATCAATCCTGCGCGCTGTGGCCTCGCAGCTCAGCAGAGTGGTGTTGTGTATGTGGACCAACCCACCCGCTTTAACATCTCCTTGATGAAATTGAAACTGAAACCACTGCAGGTAAACCATTCCCGTCTTTCATGACGACTTCCGTTGCTGGTTAAAGGAAAGAGGTCAGAAAGGAAACACACACACACGCATGCACAGACATCTGCAAAGGAGTGTGGGGATAATATGGGAAAAAAAGCACGTGAAGAAAGGGGTCAAAACAAAGCAGTTCCAATGATACCATATGTAAATAACTTAGGAAAACTGAGATCATAGATACTTCAGGGATCCCTGCTTGTTGTACGCTTGCATTTGATGCTGCATCCGTGTTATTCGTGTTGAGGAGAAACAGCGTGGAGCAACGTCCTATGTCCAATCACCTTGCGCTCGCGTTTGTCTAATTGTATTCAGGTCAGAAAGAAAAGAAGGGGAGGTGGGAAGGGCGGGTTACAACCTTACAACCTCAGAAGTTAATTTGTTAATAAAACTAGATAAAACAAGGCTAGTAACGTGTCCTTGCTTTACACCAGATGTACATTGAATATAGCAGTTCAAATTAATGACTTTGTGAGTTAATTTCAACACGGTGACAGCTCTGATATGGCCCTTTGCGGTGGGCTGGGCTATAAGCAACATTACTATCACCATTCGAATTACCCCCCCCACACCCACCCTACTTTGCACAGAATTATACATACTGATTACATATCTGAGAAGTATTCCATGAACATCAAATTGAACAAAATAGGTCAAAGAATATTCCTGTTCATCGAGTCAAAAGCTTCTCAAAATCTATAAATGCACCATACAGTTTACGATTCAGAAAAATAGTTTTTGTGCAAAGACTATCACAGTAAATGTATATTCAATAGTAGAATGGTTACGTTTGAATTCTGCTTGAAAATGCTAGTAAGTTGATTTTCTGGACCTGTTCATGAAGCCTTTTGCTATTGATACTGCTTTACATCTTCTTACTGTATTGCACAAAGAAATGCCTCTATGATTCTTGGGATTATTCAGCTAATAATATTTTTTTTAAAATCTTACTACACGTACTGTGGGAGGAAATATCCGCATGATTGTTGGGATTATTCACATCACCTTTTTATTAAACGGTAAGAGCGTGGATTCAACCCGTTTTCAGAACAAATTATCTTGACAAATGATAATTTGAAAAGCGTAACAAAGAAATCTAAAACAGATTCAGTTTTCTGAAAGTTCTCCAGTTATCGATCAAGACATGCAGCTTTACAATTTTCAAGTTTATTTGAAAGATACAATACCTCCCGCTTTTTAAACTTGACGGTTTACATTATCTTCATCCTTTTCATTTTTCATTCGTAAGGCATTCCCAGCACTATGATCCTTTGTGAAAAGTGCTTTCAAGTTAATTAAACTATGTTTTAACACTGATACTGTTGGCAGGCTGTTAGTTTTCCTTGAAATTGTATGTGCAATGTTGCGAAATTCTTTTTGATCCATTACGGACCTAATCAGCTCTGTCAGCAAAGTAGAATTGAATGTCTTCTCTTTCGCTTTGTGCATATTCCCCCAATAGTATACATGGCCCTCAGCACGTGATATACGTTTCGTAATTATCAGTGCTTTGTAAACATTTCTTTTATTTGTATGACATTCTTCATCAAACCAATCTTGGATTCTAGAGCCATTTTACATTTTTACACACTTTCTGCAGCATTTTTCACACATATCAAATACTTGAACTGCATGATCAATGTCGACATCAATTAAACTAACTGCAAAAGTGATTTATTTCCTTAAATTTCTAGCGAGTGTATTTATAAGCCTAGTTATAATTCCAAAGAATTTTTACAATTACATATGGATCACTATTCTGCTTACCGCCAAGAATCTCATCGAAACAGTTGAAGATAAACTTTACAGGCGTATGGTCCGATTCAATACTTCCACACGCATGCAACTCAAGCGAATCGCTAAATAAAGTATACAGATCACAAGAGAACAATTAAATTTTTTTTTTTTTTTTTTTTTTTTTGCTATCCCAACTTCTGCGCGACTTCAGATGCAGTGCACCCGCGCCGCTCATTCCGACACCCCGTCCACAGCCACAGCCCGGTCGGCCCCGCCGCAGCCCCGGCACCGGCAAACCACAGGGAGCAGTCAATGTCAAGTCGTCAAGAAGCAACCCACCGGAGGAGACACTGCACTGCTGCCGAGTCACTTCGGTGGTGTTCAATGGCGCCTGTTCTGATCTAACATACGCAGGACACCACCTACTAAGCCCCCTACTGACGACAATAATTGCTTAGTCGCGGAGACGGCGTGAGTGAGCTCTCCCTCCGGAGAGCGCCATCACGTCAGTCCAACGACAGCCCCCATGGACTCGCCGATACCGGTGACCCCGACGGAACCAAACCAAGACCACAGACGTGGAGAGGACATCGAAATTGAGGTCACCATGAGAGCAGGGCATGAAGTTCCACAGAACTTGAGACTTTTTTTTTTAAATGCTGATCGATGAGAATGAAAATGATGATTAAGATGATGCTACGGATTTCCATTTCGGTCTGAGACTGCATGACAGGGCTGTACTCTACGCTTCCTTTCATAATATATCCCGGCGTCAACGTCAACCAGGCCCGAGAGATACAGGCACCTGCAGTGTTGGTCAGGAAATTTGAGCAACACTCTCAGAAACGCATCCATTAAGTGGATGAAACTCGACTGTGTGGTCCCAGTCTTCCCAACTGAGCCCGCAGCAAACTCAACTCTGGGTAGGAGCCGGTCGGGGCAGAGAAACAAACCCACATGACTCTCTGATGGGATTCGAAAACCCACGACCTCCCAGCCGGGAGTCCGCGACGCTAACCACTTCGCCACGGCGGCTGGTACAATTAAATAAAATTGTTCATACTGCTTTTTTCATGACGTACGCGTAGCAACCTTCACGGTTGCCGTGCCACATATCATAATAGACAGATTAAAGGCAGTGGACGTGTTGATTATCACTTTAGATACGTATTATGACTCAAAATTCAGATGACCTCTCAAAACTAGGTGCGTTACTACCTGGTGGAGAGAGAGAGAGAGAGAGAGAGAGAGAGAGAGAGAGAGAGAGAGAGACAGACAGACAGACACAGACAGACAGAGAGAAGACAGACAGAGAGAGAGATAGAGACAGACAGAGACAGAGAGACAGACAGACAAACAGACAGACAGACATAGAAAGGGACAGAGAGAGAGAGAGAGAGAGAGAGAGGAGGGAGGGAGGGAGGAGAGACAGACAACAGACAGAGACGGACATAGACTGACAGAAGACAGTTGCCAAAAAGAAACGAAATTAAGCCCGATGCAGCCTCCTCCTGTAAAAACAAGCACTTTAATCTTCAACCCAAACAAGGCGAACGTTGACTTTAAGGGTTAGATGCCGGACAGGACATCTTTCGGATCATTCACTGCTCGTCTTTCCTTCCCAGAGAACACCTTACACTGGAACGTCGTGCAGCTGGGTCAGCAACGGGCTTGGAGGCTATATACGCTTGCAGGTCAATAGCCCTGAGGATGAAACCTGGGCAGGAAAGGAGAGTGGGGGTGGAAACAGTCCTCGAGGTAAAAAATGACTTGCTTGGCACGAGAAAAGGGAATCGTACAGTTGACATTGACTTGCTGACAGATGAAAAATAATAAACCTGAAATTCAGGAGGAAATCCGTAAGATGGATGCTACTGAAAGAAGTCGTAAGCGAAATAACATTAGTATTCACGGGACTCCTTGACAAGGGGTGTGAGGAAGGGGGGTAGGGTGAGGGGTGGGGGGAGGGCCCTGTGGAGATGTGTGTGTGTGTGTGTGTGTGTGTGTGTGTGGGGGGGGGGGGGGGGGGGGAACAAAAAACAAACTTACAGAAAATGACGTAGCAAGGGCGGGAAGAACTTTTTTTTTTTTAACCATTCATTTTTAAGACACGGTTACAGCCTCTTTACGTGGTAGAGAGAGAGAGAGAGAGAGAGAGAGAGAGAGAGCACAGCACATGAGGCAAGCCTAGTGAATTATGAAATTTTACATATTTGTCTTTGTTTTCTTTATATGTATACATATATATATATATATATATATATATATATATATATAAATATATACACACGTACATACATACATCTACATGCATACACATACATACACATATATAAGGTTCTGTATTATGTCCAAAGGGGCTGTTTTAGGCGGTGTAACAGTTTTAGGGTGCTATAATCATACTTGTACTAGTATAATGTGCAATGTCATAATCATTCGTAATTCATTCTGGGCCTGCTAACATCGGCGTATATGGGTGCCATTTGGAAAGGAAATCGTTACATACATTTTTTTTCGAGCAATGTATTCTTCAGTTTTATACCTGTATTTCAGCTTATTAAGAAAAACTTGCAGTCTGGGTGATTTCCGTTCTGTTCTACACTGATATTAATAGTGTTTTGCAAATAATACAATAAAATGAAATACATGGTCTGTATGTATATCTTTATCAAATCCATCTATGGCTAATGGTTCAGTTATCTGCAAATTTAATGCACACATACATTTTTCATTCATCAAAACCACCAGCGTTTCCCAGAAGCGTTGCATGACCTTACGATACCAAAACATATGTGTGATACTGTCCTTTTAACAGAGGTACAGAAATACGAACATCGCTGTTCAGGGCGTGAAGAACTTACGTGCGAAGTTTTCAACAAAGAAGCCTGAAAACAAATGTTGGGGGTAACTAACCACACGACAGCCGGTCAGAATGCCACTCGCCAATGAGATCACGTACTACATTTGGAGCTCGAGGACAAAAATAAGGGTTGAACACAATTCATGAAGATTTCGTCTGTACCTTCTCGGCCTTCAAGACAACTTTAAACCTTGTTTGTAAGGAAGATGAAGTATATTTTAAAAGGACAGAAACTGAAATATAAGCTAGACGTTTAAACTTCGTTCTTCCTCCCTCCCTCCCTTTCACTCTCTCTCTCTCTCTCTCTCTCTCTCTCTCTCTTAATTAGATATCATGTACATGCCGGTTTAAGTGATTCGGCCAGCTGTGTAAATTTTCCAGGCGACTGAAAGGCGGAATCCGCGGCATACATCGGCTGGCCCAGCCAGCCGAGTGGAAGAGACATGGCCAGGCAGGAGCTGCGCGTGTCGGTCGTGAGCCCTTGTACAGACAGGACAAGAGCAACAGGGTCACGTTGATCAAGGCGACTTCTATTAGTTGCCCGTTCCTGTTATAACGTGTTCATCATCTGAGGTAATGACGAATCAAATGCACGTACGAAGGCTTAGCGTCAACCCCTTCTCTCTCTCTTTCTCTCTGTCTCTCTCTGTCTGTCTCTCCGTCTCTGTCTGTCTGTCTGTCTGTCTGCCTCTCTCTCTCTCTCTCTCTCTCTCTCTCTCACCACACACACACACACACACACACACACACACACACACACACACACACACACACACACACACAGAGTGGCTTAGCGTCAACCCCTTTGTGTTCTCTCTCTCTCTCTGTCTCTGTCTGTCTGTCGGCCTGTCTGTCTGTCTCTGTCTGTCTGTCTCTCTCTCTCTCTCTGTCTGTCTGCTGCCTGTCTCTGTTTCTCTCTCTCTCTCTCTCTCTCTCTCTCTCTCTCTCTCTCTCTCTCTCTCTCTCTCTCGCTCTCTCTGGCGACACTGTTGCCTTCATGATCATTTCATAAAACACACACACACACACACACACACACACACACACACACACACACACACATACATTGTCGCCCCTTTTGTAGGGGCTACAGCCTTATTTGCACAAAGCTTTTTAGTCTGAATCTCTCGCCCCCACCCCCTCCGCACTCACTGTGTGTGTGTGTGTGTGTGTGTGTGTGTGTGTGTGTGTGTGTGTGTGTGTGTGTATGCGCGCGCGTGCACGCACGCATGCACACGTGTGTGTGTGCGCGTGTGTGTTTATCTCTTCATTTGGTTGGTTGGCTGGCCTGTCTGTCTGTCTGTCTGTCTGTCTGTCTGTCTCTCTCTCTCTCTCTCTCTCTCTCTCTCTCTGTGCGTGTGTGTGTGTGTGGGGGGGGGGGGGGGGGGGCGTGGGGGTGCACGCGCGCTCGCGTGCGTATGTACGGTTGATTAGCTTGCAAAAGCGTCTCAAGAAGAAACAAGGGCACACACACTGTGTCAAGTCAGAATTATTCTTTCAAGAAATCAACATTGCACAAAGAGACAGACGGATAGGGATCGATCATAATCAAAATCTCCTGTTAATGCCACCCCCCCCTTCTTCTTCTTCTTTTTTTTTTTTTTTTTGCCTGTGCACCTGGTAGCCATTGTGCTAACAACTCCACAATCCATCAAGATCGACATGAAGATTACAAAGACAGCGAAGATAGCGGGTAGCGGGGGGGGGGGGAGGGGGAGGGGGGGGGGGGGGGGGGGGGGGGGGGGGGGGGGGGGGGGGGGGGAGAAAAGAAGACAACCAAGTAGAAGCAGCCGCAGCAGTGGTACAGCCGCCGAAAGCCGCTGAGCCTGCTAAACAACTTCCTCAGAGTTGTTCTAACGCCACTTGTTTAGACAACTGCCGCAGGGGGCGGTGAAGCAGCACGTGATTACACCCCCCTCCCCCCCCCCCCCCCCCCCCCCCCCCCCCCCCCTCCCCAAATCCACCATCAAACGCGTCCTGGAAAAAAATTCAGGTTTTCTATGAGAGCATACTAGCTTGATAAGTCGATGACAACCGTTTTCCCAGCAATACGGCTATCAATACGGCTTCAGGATAACGGGGTTAAGGTTGAAGACCACAACTGTTCTCTTTAGGATAATAACCGTTTTTCCTGGTTTCATAGAGATCACAAATGTTTTCCCTATTTTTTCAAAGAAAACCAGTTATTGTCGGTGTTATTCTCAAGGACTGCAACTGTTTTATCGTCCGTTAGGAAAACAGGACTAAGCCTGAGGATCACTTCTCTTTTCCCCAGGATGATGGCTGTCTTCACTGGTTTCATAGGGATCACGGACGTTTTCCCTATTTTTTTTTTTTTTTACAGAAAAAGTTATTGTCGGTGCTATTCTCAAAGATTGCAGCTGTTTACCCTGCTCTCGCGAGGAAAACAGTTATTGTCTTTAAACAGGAGAACGAAAGTAGGAAAACAGAATTCTGGAGACCACACGTATTTTCCTTATTTTACTGAACACATTTGCGCTTGTTATGGTACATGGCGATTTTAGCTGCTTTCCCTGTTGACATTTTCCTCGCGATAATGCCTGTTTTTCCTCAGAAAGACAAAAAATAACAGTTATTATCCCGGGAGATTGGAGAAAACAGTTCTGAACTTCGAGGAAAAGTGGGAAAACATTTATCGTCTTCAGGAAAACAGGAAAGACAGTTGTGTTCCCAAGGAAAATACTACTGATCCTTAAGATGATAACTGTTTTTCCTCTTTTCGCTATTTTCGTGCGAGGATGAAACCTGTTCTCTTGAGCGAAACAAAACACTTGTCGACTTTAGACGCTAGTATATCCCCGTAGTTTTCTTTGAAAGTTTCTGGTGTTAAGAGACAAGTCTGGAATGTCTTGGTCTGCGTTTGATTTAAAGTTCAATCTACTGTTTGGCTACGCATAATAAAAACTAGGTGATTGGAACGTTTTCAAAGTCTATTTGGTCCATCTTGTGAGTTAAATGCAAGTGACACCTTTCCTCTCTGGGAACAGGTTTAAATTCCAGAACCATTGCAGGTTTCAATTTAAAGAAATCAAAAGACGACAAAATTATGATAATAGCGATGATAGCGATGATAGGAACAACAGCTCTGTCCGTCTGTCTGTCTGTCCCCACTTCTGTTTGTCTGAGTGTCTGTCTGTCTGTCTGTCTCTCTCTGAGCTTACTTTTTGCCAAACATCCTCTGAGTTTTGATGCAGGATGTTTGGGTAGGGGTGGCTTTTTTGTTACTTTGGGAAGGGGCGAGGGTTTGGAGAGAGAGAGAGAGAGAGAGAGAGAGAGAGAGAGAGAGAGAGAGAGAGAGAGAGACAGAGACAGAGACAGAGACAGAGAAAGAGAGTATATGTCGTGTGTATACAGGACAAGGGGAGACAGAGGGGAAGCCAGGTAGTGGCTTGGTTGTGTGCATGGAGAAGCGAATGAAGAGAGCAAGCACGGCGCATCAAGCTGCTGAGACCCTATGCTGTGTCGGATATCATCAATTCATTCTCAGTTATCATTACCGTTAGGTTTCCTGTCACTTTACATACAACACCCCTGTCGCACAGAATACGTTGAAATCCCATTCTAATTCACCATTGAAACAAGTTTTTACTAAAGGAAAAAGGCGTGTGAAAATGAGTGAAGAAACAGCTGGCGACCCCGGGAAGCAGGTGGTGGGAAACCTTATATTGCAGGTAGAAGGTGGTGGGATTCTTTGGGAGTGGCCCAAGAATTGAGGTTGCCAGCATGCCTCTTCCTTAGTGCACAGATCATTAAAAAGAAATGTGTGTGTGTGTGTGTGTGTGTGTGTGTGTGTGTGTGTGTGTGTGTGTGTGTGTGTGTGTGTGTGTGTGTGTGTGTGTGTGTGTGTGTGTGTGTGTGTGTGTGTGTGTGTGTGTGTGTGTGTGTGTGTGTGTGTGTGTGTGTGTGTGTGTGTGTGTGTGTGTGTGACTGAGTGCGCTCGTGTGTGTGTGTGTGAGCATGCGTGCGTGCGTGCCAGCGTGCCTCTTCCTTAGTGCACAGATCATTAAAAAGAAATGTGTGTGTGTGTGTGTGTGTGTGTGTGTGTGTGTGTGTGTGTGTGTGTGTGTGTGTGTGTGTGTGCGCGCGCGTGTGTGTGTGTGTGTGTGTTCGTTCATTTGTTTATTTATGTGTTTGTTTGTTTGCGTGCGTACGTACGCACGTGTGTGTGTGTGTGTGCATGTCTCATGTCGCTAGTGGAGAAGAAACCATTCCAACATGTGAAGTTGAGTTCATAGTCTGTGGTATATACATATCAAGGCCCTCAACTGTGGGATTCCAAAATCTTCCGTTATTTTCACAGCACGAAGGGAAACGATCTACACTTTGTTGCAGCTTGCGACCCGCCATCCCCGTGACTGGAGCGATGCAGTACATATACGTGTATTAAAGAACTCTCACCCCCAATCCCCATCAGCCAGAAATGCGCTGTAGTCAAATGGTTAAGTCCCGCGAATGCTAGGTCGTAGGTCACCGGTTCGAATCTTAGGAAGTACTTTTGTTTTAGATTATT
This sequence comes from Conus betulinus, assembly GCA_016801955.1. Taxonomy (NCBI): domain Eukaryota; kingdom Metazoa; phylum Mollusca; class Gastropoda; order Neogastropoda; family Conidae; genus Conus; species Conus betulinus. Next base: position 310,342 of record JADBJO010000269.1, on the reverse strand, counting down.
TTCTTTCAAAGTACGTGCGTTGTTACCTAGCATCGTTTCGGTATTGGAGATAGTCTTGCATACAACACACCGAAGAAGAACAGCACAAACAGTTCACATACAAGTGCTATTTCTACCTGAAAACATACTTGATCACTGATCAAAACTATCAATATTCGTTTTGGGCTCAACATAACGGTCAAATCTAATCATCATTAAAAAGGACATTAAAAACGTGTAACTACGACTTCCGAGTACGGTTCTTTATGACTTTTGGAAAACAGACCATCACGACTCAAAGAGTTATGAACCAGGAAAAGAGATGATTATGCTCTATGAGAACTTTCTCATCAAAACTGATCA
>JADBJO010000269.1:290000-297500 GCA_016801955.1 Conus betulinus | reverse complement strand
GAAAGCCCCCGCAAATCACTTGCTGTACTAAACTCATGATGAGGACTGACCATTTGTCAGACTGAATACTTGGCAGTCAGTCAGACTGTTGTCCCTATCGTCATCATCATCATAGATGTCACCATTATCACCATCGATTATCATTGCTGTAGTCATCACCACCAATATCATCATCACCACCATTATCATCCTCGTTAATATTCTCCTCTTCCTACTCTTCCTCGTCCTCATTAACACAAACAAAGTCTGATACTCTTGCTGTAGTATTCTGGTCTGAATTAGATTATGTGCTTATCCATAAACGACGTTTGGAGTTTGGGAAATCACTCCCCAGGCGTTCATCTTCATGGCTTACTCTTGATCAAACACCAAGTTCTTACCATTTTTTCCTCTCCGTAGTCAACACATTACAAAAAAAAATGTGTGAGTTTGGGAATAGCTTTCATATGGGAATGTTTCAACAACAAATGCCAACAGAGTTAGGAACCGGGTTCGGATTCAACTGTTTGTGGCTGACACCCATTCCCACCCCCCTCTCTTTCGACACTTGCTGTCCCTCCACTTCCCCATCCCACCCACCCCACACACACATCCACCCATCCTGCACGTCCCCCCCCCCCCGTTATTTTTTTGGTGGGGAGACAACACTTGCCGCAGGTGTTCCGCCGGAAAAGGATCTAGACATGGAAAGAGTGTTAACTCCAGTCGTTCAGGGGAGACAAGAAGCACGGAGGACGGTCGGTCGGCTGTCGGACTAATGATGGCTGTTAACACTCTCCCCCCATCGGTCAATGTGTGTGTGTGCACGCGCGGAAAGAAGCTAAGTGAAGTGGACTATTTAAGATTTGTTGTTGTTTTTTTCAAATCTGTCACTTTAATTTACAATGTATGTCGAGCTTCGTGATTTGCCGCAATTTTGTAAACTTTCTTGCGATTGCTATGGGAAAAAATCACAAATCTGCTGCAAAAATTAAACAGGAATGACTACTTCTCAAACGGTACACTTGAAGTCATTCAGACTGTCATGTCATCGTTCTTCCCATTCTTGTCATCACAGACGTCATCACCATCAACACTGATCATCACTACTAATGTCATCATCGCCACTATTAACATAATCATAATTGCCGTCTTCCTCCTCTCATCATCATCAGCATCAGCATCAACAACAACAATAACAACAACAACAACAATAGCGCCATCAGATGCCCATGTTGTATCATTGTGGTCTGAAATGGATTATGTGCCTGTCACTGTTTATTCTGTTCACAGTTCAGAAATGATGATTTAGCGACAGGAAAAGGATCCAGATAATAAACCACTAGCAGCTGACACAAACGCGCCCCCCCCCCCCCCCCCCCCCCCCCCCCCCCCCCCCCCCCCGTTCTTTCTATCTCCTCTGCCCCTTCTCCCCTCCCCTCCTCCCCGTTCCACACTCACACTTTTTTCGGAAGGGGGGGGGGGGGGGGGGGGAGGGGAGGAGGGGGTGTAGACTATACTTGACAGCAGAAGCAGCGCAGGAAAAGGATGAAGGAAAGGGCGTTAACTCCAATCGTGCAGGGGAGACAAGCGCTGAGGACGGTCGGCTGCCGGACTAATGATGGCTGTTAATATTTGGCCTTTCAGTCGGTGTGTGTGTGTGTGTGTGTGTGTGTGTGTTGTGTGTGTGTGTGTGTGTGTGTGTGTGTGTGTGTGTGAGAGAGTGTGAGAGAGAGAGAGAGAGAGAGAGAGAGAGAGAGAGAGAGAGAGTTTCCCCAATAAATGGAGACATAATTAACGTACCAGTTTGAGTGATCCACTTTTCTTGCTAGGTCTTTTACAGATCTTTGGGGGTTCAGACTTAGGTATATGTGACGAAAACACATGTTTTGACAGTCATGCAGCGTTCTTGGCAATCTGGACGGCGGTGTCGTTGCCCTGAATGCCGAAATGATCCGGGATTCCGGACGAGAACAAAACTATAACTGCCTTCGTTTCTGAGAGAGGTACAGAGTTCGTGAAGTTTCCAAGAGAACAGGATGCATGAGAGGAAAGGGAATCGAAAAGAAAAAAAAAAACTTGTGTTGAGATTGAAAACCATTTTCATAGTAGGAACGAGAGGGGTCAGTTCAGCTGTGTCATTTTTTGTTATTTATTTATGTATTTGTTTACTTGTTTATTAATTATTCATTTATCACCATCATCATCATTACCATTATGATTATTATTATAGTTGTTGTAACCTAGTCGAAAACAGAGCCTTTTCGTGGCCGTGTGTGAACGCACGCACAACATCTTGCACACACGTAAAATCCCATCACCAACTTTCAGAGGAGAAGGCCAGTTTGGCCGTTGGTATGGACGACACGTTACACTCAGCATGCACCTTCCCCGAAGTTGGAATATGGCTGCCTTAATGGCGGGATAAAAAAAAAAACGGTCATACACACAAAACTCCACCTCCCTTTATTAGGTAGATAGGAATAAATCCTTGCCTGTCTATACAGCGTGTGTCCGCAGGAGTATCAGCCTGCGTACGCAGAAAACCAAAGAAGAAAAAAATATGGCTGTCGAACTCTTACAGGTGAATGAGCCACATCCTGAAGAAAGACCGTGTCCTGGAAAAAGAGTTGAAAAGTAAAAATAAAAAAATGACATTGTGGCTGAACTGCTGACTTCTGAGAAGTGCAGAGTGCGCCGGCCGTTCTTCTTGACTTGTTGGTCTTACTACGTAGGTATGAAAAGAGGGTAAGAAAGAAAAAGAGGAAAGCGTTTAAATGTAACAAAAATACATACATTTTTTTTAAATCGTCGAAAAGACGAAACAGAGATTACAGATGGCACAGGCAATGTCCACCCTGGACAGCATATACAATTTTTTCACTCCTTTTTTAGTCGCCAGATTACACACACACACACACTCTCACTCTCACTCTCTCTCTCTCTCTCTCTCTCTCTCTCTCTCTCTCTCTCTCTCTCTCTCTCTCTCTCTCACACGCACATACACACACACTGATATGCCATATACTATGACCAGGTAAAAACTACAACAGAGAGAGAGAGAGAGAGAAGAGAGAGGAGAGAGAGAGAGAGAGGAGAGAGAGGAGAGAGAGAGGTATTTAAGGTCTGAGATTTTTAGGCATTGGGACTTTCTTCCTATCTGCCCCTGCTAAACTGAAGCATGCGTATTAAGTGTAATAAAAGTAAGGAGAAGAAAAAAAAAGGAGAAATAGAGTCCTGACCAATGCACCAATCGCAACAATGATAACAAAAGAGCACACATTAAGGGAAAGGCATAATACACTCAATCGCTGGCCTATATGCAGACACCTCTCAATATCATATTTATGCATACAGACTGATACGTTAAACACACACACACACACACACACACACACACACACACACACACACACACACACACACCATGTCTTCGACCTTACCCGACACATACACACACACACATGCACGCATGCACACACACATACACACACACACGCGTGCGCGCGTGCACACACACACACACACACACACACACACACACACACACACACACACACACACACATACGGGCACATGTGGACAGAGAGAGACAGACAGACAGACAGACAGACAGAGAGAGAGGGTGTACGTTTGTGTGTGTGTGTGTGGTGTGTGTGTGTGGGGGGGGGGGGGGGGGGGGATACAAGATCGAAGATAAGGGGAGAAAAGGGAGGGTGGGGTGGAAATTGGTGGTAGGGGTGGGGGCGAGAGGGAGGGGGCAGGCTCTAGTAGCAGTCAATCCCGTCACGAGAGCGGCCGCACGTCACTAAGACACATCGCCCCCTGGCGCTGTTGGTGTTGCTGCTGCTGCTGTACTGGCGCCTCAGTCTGCCTGTAATCCGCGCGGCCCACCCCCGCTGAATGGGTCCTACTGACAGAAGATGGGAGGAAGGGGCAGAGAAAAGGGAGGGAGACAGGGATTAGGCAGAGAAGAGAGAGAGAGAGAGAGAGAGAGAGAGAGAGAGAGAGAGAGAGAGAGAGAGAGAGAGAGAGAGAGAGAGAAAGTGGGAGGGAGGCTGAGAGAAAAGAGAGAGATGGACAGAGACAAAAATAGGGACGCATAAAGAAAGCGAAAGAAAGAAAAAAGGCGCGGGAGAAGCAGTAAGGAACTGAACTGAAGTTCCTGGTCGTTTGATAGGTATTGGTCTGTGCGGAGTATGTCGACGGAAAACCTATATTTCACACGCGAGCTGTGCGGAATAGCTCAGTTGATAGAGCGCGCGGGACTCGTGATCCTGGCGATCCTGAGGTTGCGGGTTTGAATCTCCTGTGGGCCGTTCGGCAGAGGGGGCGGGTTCCCTCCGAGTTAAAATAGTTAATATTCGTTTTGACTCCATTCCCCAAAAAGTTCTTCGAATGAGACTATAAACTGAGGTTCTGTGTATGAACGCATGCATAGCATCTTGCACACACGTAAAATCAACTTTCGGAAGGCCAATTTTGGCCGTTGATATGGGTGAAATGCATACACAGCGCAGGCACCGAAAGAATGAAAGAATAACATAAAAGAAAAACCGAATGACTGATATTCGATTGAATGACACGAAAACGACAGACTGAGAGGACAGATTGGTCAGAAGCGTCACAGATGGAGGCGTTGTGAAAGCGCATTCCTCACAGCCTTTTCTCTTCAATGATACACAAGAGGTGCCGTTGTTAAATGTAAAGACTACGACTGGCCTATAACAAGCATAGCTAACCTCCAGGTGAGATGCAACGAAAAGAAACAGAAAGAGGAAAAGGGATTATAAATCTAGAAATAAAAATGTTTATCACTTATTTCAACGAGACTGATTCATGTTTCGTTTTTTTTTTGTTTTTGTTTTTTAAAGGCATTTCTTTATTGATCAGTGATGTGTATAGATACAAACTATTGAACTGAAGCAGCAACAAGCAATAGCTTATAGTGTGCTCAGTGACGAAGACTTTACAGCAATAAACATATCATTCACGTTCCGTTTCTTTCCAGGAACTATTTCCCCTCTGTTAGACAGGGTACAAACTTTTTTTTTTAAACTGAGATGGGCACAGCAACAGAACATAGTTTGTAACTGGACGTGAGGTCGCAAAGACAGTGAAGATTTCTATGACAATGTTGAGACCAAACTCAGGGATGAAAATTACTCCATCAGCTGCCGAGGACATGGGCATTTTCTTTACTAAACAGATATTTGATGGCACTGTTCGAGGCTAACCTGTGTATGAAAAACAGTCGCGAGTGACCTGGTCAATGTTTTATACTGAATACGTGTGTGTGTGTGTGTGTGTGTGTGTGTGTGTGTGTGTGTGTGTGTGTGTGTGTGTGTGTGTGTGTGTGTGAACCATAGTAAAATATATCTTATGCAAATGGTGTAAAATTAATTTGCTAATTAAAAGGGGGGGGGGGGGGGGGGGGGGGGGGGAACTCCTCTGTATTATTGATTGTGAGTAAACGTTGCGCGAGCGTGAGTCTGATAGACACTGAGAGAGAGAGAGAGAGAGAGAGAGAGAGAGAGAGAGAGAGAGAGAGAGAGAGAGAGAGGGAGGGAGGGAGGAGAGAGAGGGAGAGAGAGAGGAGAGGGAGTGAGTGAGAGAAAGAAAAGAAGATAGAGACAGACTTCTGATTTCATACAGCTTTAAGAGATGTGTGAGTCTTCTGAGGTGTTACATCTTTAAATTGTGCTTCAAACTTCTGCGATGTTACAGCCTTCAGAACTGTTACAGCCCGCTGAAGCTACAACTATTTCAAGTGCCCCAGCCTTTTGATGTGTTACAGCTTTAAGGCTGCTTCAGGCTTCAGCCTTCTGAGCTGTCACTGCTTCGAGAGGTGCTCTACGTTTCTGAGATGTTCCCGGGCTCCTAAGTTACAGTTGGCTGTCCTAAGTGTTTCGGACTTCTGAAGTGCCACAGCCCCCTTTTGGGAGTTACAACCCCGGCGACATGCTACAACGTTAAGAGATGTCTCAGACTTATAAGGTACTTCAAACTTCAGACGAGTTACTGACTTGAGAGGCGCGAGACAGACCTCTGATATGTTGCATCTTTAAACGGTGCTTCAGAAGGAAGAGGTGCTTCAGACCTTTGAAGTGCTGCAGCCCTTTTTGCCTTTTTTGAAGCTTCAGTTCTCCGAGATGTTACAGGTGTTTATGTGCTTTGAGGTGATTCGACTTTCAAGGTACTACAGTCTTTTCCAACTCTACAGCCTTCTGAATGGACTTCTGAGGTCCTGCTTCCTTCTGCAGTCTTACAATTGTCGAGGTTCCTTCTGAGGTGCAGAAACCTTCTGAAGTGTTACAACCTTCGGAGGTGTTGTAGCCTTCTGAACTGGCACGGACTTCTGCAGTCTCCGCTTTCCGAGGTGCTATAGCTTTTTCAGGTGTTCATGTCTACAGGAGTGTTACAGCCGTCGCAGGGGCCCTTCTGAGGTTTTAAAACCTTCTAAGGTGTCACAGCCTTCTTAAGTGACAATAAGATACCTTAACTATAGACTAGTTCACGCTAATGCCTATTATAGAAACATTTTAAGTTTAAACCGCAAATTGTGTGTTGCGTCAGCAAACTTTTTTCCCATTCCGTTAACAGAATCATATTTTGTTCTGTTTGTTCAAAAGTGGTATACAAAAAAAAATCCTTAAATGTTTTTTTTTTTTTTTTTATGAGAATGAATAACCGAGTAAAGATAAGAGTGCAGTGTGTATTAGAAAAGTACTGCCAGTGTACTGCCAGTGTGGGAGCCGGAATAGCTCAGTTGGTAGAGCGCCGGACTCGTAATCTTGGTGATCCTAGGGTTGCGGGTTCGAATCTCCGCCGGGGCGTTTCGGTACAGGGGGATTTTTCCCTCGGAGTTAACATTGGTTCTGACTCCATTTCCCTTACAGTCCTTCGAATGAGACTATAAACCGAGGTTCCGTGTGTGAACGCACGCATAACATCTTGCACACACGTAAAATCCCATCACCAACTTTCGGAAGAGTAGGCCAGTTTGGCCGTTGGTATGGATGATGACACGTTACACATAGCATGCACCCTGCGTGAGATATGGAAAGAATGAAGGAAGTAAGAAAATGGAGTGAACGATATTGAACGATACTGACTGGATGTCACGGGAAACGACTGAATGAAGCGCCAGCTGGCAGCTCTTCAGTCGGCACTACCCAGGTAGGCAGCCCGTTGTGTAAACGAGTGTGGATTGTAAAGCGCTTAGAGCTTGGTCTCTAGCCGAGAATAGGCGCTATATAAGTATTCATCATTATTATTATTATCTGCTCTAAGCCAAGGTGATATTTGTAGTTTTTTTAAAAAATGCATTAATGAGTTAAAACAAAAGAAGTTAAAAGTTCCGAACTGTAGAGTGCTGTCTTTACGACTGATTTTTCTTGTTACATGCTTTTTTTTTTTTTTTTTTTTTATAGTTTTTAATGTCACAAACATTGACTGGTAGCAAACGGAGCAAACCATTTTACACGGAGCTGATACTCTGTTGCGACAAAAAGTAAACCT
>JADBJO010000269.1:270000-285000 GCA_016801955.1 Conus betulinus | reverse complement strand
CTGACTTTTGGGGCCCTGGGAATTCACCGAGTCTCAAAGCAAATTAAAGCTCAGATGGTTAGATTTTGAACGTCCTTGACTTCAACTCTAAGTGACAAATATTCAAATAGGGTTATAGAGTTCTGTGTGATTTTCATGAAAGTGTTTTTAAGGCTCTCTTCTAAGTGGTTAAACTGTACGGAAATGTTTTGGTTGAAACAAGTTGTAACTGTATTTGGGAAAGGCAAAAGTTTCCGAAACCAGAAGTATTTTTAGAAGAGTTTTCTTCCCTTGCACTACAGGATGAGAAAAGAGAAAGGGGAAAAGAAGAGAGAGAGAGATAAACCGTACTGTTTGTCCGCCATCGATCCTACACACGACCCATCCCTACTCGCTAACCCTCCACCCCCCATCCCCACGATCTCCTCTTGATAATTTCCAGATGCACCCCCCCCCCCACCCCCCTCTACCTACGCCAAAACATCACCCTCTCATCCCTTCTCACCATACCCTTGCGCGTTTCTCCGGACGTTTTACTATCATTTTTTACACACACACACACACACACACACACACACACACACACACACAAAACACACACACACACACACACACACACACACATAAAACTGGTCGACAGTGGTGAGAAGTTAAGAGAGAGAGGGGGGGTGGGGGGGGACGGGGTGTTTATTGCGAGGGAGGGGGGGGGGGGGAGGGGGGAGGTTGGGAGGAAGGAGGCGGGGCAAATTTGTCTTTACACCGTCATCGCGTCCATGTCTGACGTTTCTACTAGCAGTGCAGATAAGAACCTCCCCGTGCGTGATACTGTCGCCCAGAACTACAGAGCTCTAGGCCCGTGGTTTGAACCTCGAATGGATACATTAATTTCTTCCCTTCCTCCACACCCCCTCACCTTCCCCCTTCCTCCACTCTTTCTATTTCCTCTGTCCACTCTCTCTCTGACCTCATCCCATCTCCTAACACCCCCCCCCCCCCCTCCTAATCCCCACGTCCCTCCCTCCACCCCCGTCTTTTTTGTATGCCACAAAAACCTTGTCTGAGTGTGATTTTCTTTTTTTTTTTCTTGAGACACTAGAGAGGTGTGCTGTTACTGATTTGGCTCCCAGGTGCCAGGAGAACCAACCATCTCCTCACGAATGTCAATAAAATGAAGGAGGCCTTCGTGCACTCCCCGAGGAACCCATCGCCTCTCCTTCCTCTGCAGGTCAACGGCAAGCAGGTCGGGCTTGTCCAGGTGTATACGCACGTGGGTGCGCGATCCCCACAACTCCAGGCTGGACGGGTCCATAAGCGCCCCTGTCATCCTGAAGAAGGGGCACCTACCTGTGTCTTGTTCTTCCCCCGTGGGCCGGGGACCGTCAACACCGTCCAGCCATCCCGGAAAGGTTCTACCTGGCCATGGTTGAACGCATCCTCACCTTCAGCAGCCTGTGCTGCTTCTGGCGGCCTGCAGACTTCGGAGATGTTTATGGTGTTGAGACAGTGTTCAGACATGCCACACTCCGCACGACGTCGCCAGCAACGTGTCAAGACACACCGAAGATCATTCGCATACATCATCTTTCACCTTTCCTTACGTGTGCGCGCTCTTCACGAATGCTGCCATTTGAATAAAGAAATTAAAGGCATTGTGACAACCATGCAGAACAAAACTTTGGCAGCGGTCAGATGTAAACACTGAGACAATAACCCTTTCATAACAATGTAGATCCACACCCATGAAGTTGAGCATTCGACTTAGCTGACATGCATGTACCGTACCGGTCGTTGCTGAACGGAGGTAGTCCACTTGTATGTTGTCTCGCACACGCTCACACTTGATAAACTTTTTTTCCATGTTTTCCACTTTCATTGGATATTATGTGCTTGTATGCGCTTCTGTCTTACACTTACAGTTCGGCGTTTTCAATATTCTGCATGCTTGAACGACGAATAAATCAACTGCGTGATTGAATTCATAACGGAATCGGTTTCGGTGAATATAATCGCCATCTCAAAAGGGAAGTAAACCTCTCACAGGTTATCTACTCATGATCTCGGAAAGCGATTCTAATCGGACCTTGCAAGCAATATTGGTAGGGGAAGATAACCCAAGTAATACACTGTTCTGATCTGCCAACTATCCGCTCTCAATAGACAGGTTCGGCCAGCTCGTGGAACAGCGTTGTCTAGCTCTTCAAGCCCCAGAACTTGCTACGTCGGCGGGGTTAGTCAGTAAGCTGCGAGCTGGAGACTCCTCCAGAGCTGCCAGAGTTGACCAGGTCCGCTAGTAGTGTGGTCAGGCGCCCAGTGACTGACCTGAGGGCAGACCACGATAGGATGACCCTTGAGCCCTTCCATACACTCCTCCCCGACCCGTCCCACCGACAGCACAGCGTGCTGGCTTGTTACAGAAAGACGCGTGGACGACACCGAGACAGGCCGAGAAGCCCGAGGGCAAGAACCTTGGTTTGGACGGAGGAGGGTGGGGGGTGGGGAATGATGCAGACTTTCAAGCGATTTGATGGCATGGTGGATGGTTTCAGCGGAAATAGGTGATTTCGTTTCATTTTGCTCGATTTCCTTTATGTATTTTATTTCCTTTATTTAGTCAGTTAGTTATCCATTTATTTGTTAATTATTTGTTTGTTTTTGGCTTCTAGAATGGCGATGGAGATGGCCTAGACGCGTTGTTAACTTAACGTAAAACGTAATGATCTGTTTGTTTACTGTCATTCACACCATGTTCACAGTGATATTGGACGAACCGGAAAAGAGTTATTTACTGTCTTCTATGATCCTATATCTGGGTGATTTGTTTTGTTTTAGGAGTAAATTGGGAAAGAGGTCGACGCGTATAGCGGTGATGGGAAGATAATTTGTCGTTACGCTGTGCAGGTTTGAGGGCCTTCCTGGTCTCGTGCAACTGTAAACGATGATGATGACAATGATGATGATAATGATGGTTATCACCGTTATTGTACCTGTCGATGTTACTATATCAGTATGTATGGTTTGTAGCATTACTATTAATATGTATTGTTATCATCATCATCATCATCATCATCATCGTTGTTGTTGTTGTTGTTGTTGTTGTCATTATCACTATTAATATCATTTTTCTGAGCCCTAGGCCTTGAAATGATACTGAAGGTATGAACTTTTTAATGAATGTACGAGTAGACATGTGTATGCGGTTAAAGAGAGACAGAGAGAGAGAGAGAGAGACAAAGACAGGGAGACAGAGATTTGTTTATCATTCTAACTGTCATGGAATCTGTGAGTGGTAGAAGTATGACAGTTATATTCCCGTTATTCGTTGCTCTCATACACCTTTATACACAGTGGGAAACCCTTTCCCCCTTTTATGCCCTGTATGTAGGGGTTGGACGAATAAACTGATATCTTATGTCTGAGCGTGGGGTTCGGCGTGCGGGAGAGCACACGAAAAAGAACTCACGCCATCTGAGGACAATTCAATGAGGCGAAAAAACAAACAAACAAACAGAAACAATCACACCACTTTGATAGAATATTAAAGAATACAAAAGGAAAAAGAGAGAGAGAAAATGTTCATGCATATGTATATGCACTAGTGTAGAAATGGGGGCTAGTCAGGGAGGGAGGCGGCGGAGGGGGGGGGGGGGGGAGATGTAATTTGTGATACGGTGACATAAAGGCGAAATTACTGCCCTCTCTTAAAGAGAAGACCAACCTGATTTCACTCTGAGCGTTCTCTTCTTCATGTGACCAAACAGTTGCACGATTTCTACGGAATTTCTGGTTGATTCGTCCGTATGACCTAATCTTTCCCGCATCTTCCTTTCATCGTCATCATCATCATCGACGTTGTCATTGTGTATTGTCACTATTACCATCAACTCTGTCTGTCTGTCTCTCTTGACAAGATTTAAAACTAATTTTGCACCTTTCAAATTTTTCAGTTTCAATTTTCAAAAATTTTTCATCGTTCATCTACCCCCCCCCCCCCCCCCTCCCCCCATTCCTGCACTTAAGAAAGGATAGAAACCTGACTTATTCTGGATCATACATGCAGAACTGCTTTTCAGTTCATGAACAAAAACTGTCTACTCGTTAAAACATTTTTGTAATACATTTCATCTCCAAATAAATAAAATACATGTTTCAATGAAACAAAATGAAAGCCAGCCTTGACAAACTTTTCTCATTTTCCTCTTTCTCTCTTCTCCTTTTTTGTTCCCGTTGAGTTTTCTTGTGTCCGTCATTACTTCTACAATTCAAACTATGCACCGTAAAAAAAAGTTATGACTACAGGGCGCTCCTGGACGTTGATTAGTCACTGATGAATGATAAGAAATGATGGGTGCACAGCAAGGGCAGACAATCAGTCTTTGTTCGGTCAAATCTCTCTCTCTCTCTCTCTCTCTCACACACACACACACACACACACACACACACACACACACACACACACACACACACACACACACACACACACACACATTCACCCACTCTCTCTCTCTCTCTCACACACACACACACACACACACACACACACACACACACACACATCCTACTTAGCACTTCAACTTTGGAGTTCCTTCCCCCTCTTCCTCTACACACACACACACACACACACACACACACACACACACACACACACACACACACACACATACATTCACACATGTCCACACACACATGCGCGCGGATGCGCAAGACGTATGCACGCACGACGCGCGCGCGCACACACACTCACTCAAACAGCACACACACACACACACACACACACACACACACACACACACACATACACGCAAGCGCGCGCACACACACACACACACACACACACATACACATACATGCGCGCGCGGGCGCGCGCGCGCGCGCGCGCGCACACACACACACACACACACACACACACACACACACACACACACACACACACACACACACACCCTCAGCTCCACCGTGTCCACCATCCTTCCGCTGGCGCTAGTTACCCAAGCCCACGACGAGCCCAATTCACACACGCGCGCGCGCGCATGGTCGCACGCACGCTCGCGCGTGCGCGCACATGCACACACGCACAGAGAGAGAGAGAGAGAGAGAGAGAGAGAGAGAGACAGACAGACAGACAGACAGACAGGCAGGCAGGCAGGCAGGCAGGCGGGCAGGCAGGCAGACAGACAGAGAGAAGTCCCTGGTTCATAGGCTGATGCAGATGAGGGATCGGGCGGGCGGGGGTGGGGCGGGGGTGGGGGTGGGGGGAGGGGAGCGAGCGAGTAAACGAGGCGGCAAGGTAGATAAAGTGGGGGGAAGGAAGGAGAAAGCGGAGGTGGGGCTGGTGGTGGTGGTGTGTGGTGGGGGGGGGGGGGGGGGGGCGGAGATGTCCGGGAGACTGGAAAACCAGTTTCGGTTGGGCGGCGGCGCCGGGTTTTAAGGCAGTAAGGGGGGGATTGGCCGAATCAATGGCAGCACGAGGAAAGGCGGTGAAGCCTCACCGGGCGGATCATGTCAGTTAGTCCGCGGGGCTCGGGGCTAGCGTGGCGAGGGCGACGTATGACGATGATCTGCTGATATCATGGTGCGGGGCGGCGGCCTTCTTACTCTTCTTCTACTTCCACTTCTTCTTTGTTGTTGTTTTTTCGTTGTTGTCCCCGTTCGGTGTGGGAGGAGAGGCTGGTTGACTTTGGTGGCTCGTTAGGAACGAGGTGAGTGAGTGTCTACAGTTGTTTAGTCGTTTTTTTTTTTTTTCTTTCTTTCTGTTTTTTCTTTCTTTCTTGTTTTCTGCCTTTTACTTCCTCTCGGTCTGTTACTCTGTCTGTCTGCAGCTGTCTGTCTATATCTGTCTCTTTCTCTCTCTCTTGTCCATTTTATCCCTGATTAAAAATGCATTTGCACTTTCTCTCTCTCTCTCTCTCTCTCTCTCTCTCTCTCTCTCTCTCTCTCTCTCTCTCTCTCTCTCTCTCATCCATTCTACCCTCGATTATAACTGCATTTGGACTCTCTCTCTCTCGATTAAAAATGCATTTGGACTTTCTCTCTCTCCCCCGCTCCCCCATCATCTCTCTCCTGGTATGTCTCTGTGTGTCCTGGCCTTTTCATAAAAAAGAAACGTACTAAACAAAATATTGGTTGTCGACTGCAGCGCAATGCGACCATAGATAGAATATTTAATCGCTTTTTGCCTGCAACTTCTGTTTATTTCTTTGATTTTTATATCTGGGAATGACACTTAATATTAATAATGCAGGAATGTTTTTGTCGTATTGCGGCTGTGTTAATTCCTTATTTTATTTCATGGATCCATTCCATTTATTCATGGATTGTTCATTTATAGTTTTTCCCCCGTTATATTATGAATATTTACGTTTATGTTGATTTACGTACATGTATATGCCTTTTCTCGTTGTTTCTTTGCTTCTGTTTATCTCTTTCATTTATCTGTGTTCAAATTTGTGTGATTTTTTAAAAATTTCATTGAATATTTTTTCCATTTATGGTTAATATTTTTCTTCCTCATCAGTTCCTTTTTGGGTCCATTCCCAAAGTATCACTTACTTTTTTTTTTTTTTTTTTTTTTTTCATATTCATCTCACTTGATTTCGATTATTTTTTCGTTCTTTTTTTCTTCAACTTTTCTTCACCTAAAGTTCTGTAGCTTAGTTTCCTCATTCTTCTCATATTCAGTACGGTGAGTGGTAAGAATCCTCTCTTCTCACTCTGAGAGGGGCGTGTAGGTAATAAAGATGAGAGACGAGTGGTGATGCCGGTTAGTGCCCACCGGCCGGGTCAGCTCATGTCCAGACCTACCAGCAGCTGCACTCACCTCGTGTGTATAAACACGCACAAGGTCAGATGTCCACCTTGACGATCCAGCAACGCATGTCAACAGCGCTGGGGGATTACGGAAACATACCTATTGCCAACAGGTATCAGATTACCTGGGGAAGAGGAAACCAACGCGAAGCATTGTCCGTTGTCCACTGACATGCCGTGATGGATGGACACTCAGATGGCAGCAACATTTTTGTTCGTTGTGTCTGTCGCTGAAATTCGCGCGATGGACACTCAGATAGCAGCAACATTGTTGTTCGTTGTGTCTGTCACTCAAATGCCGTGAAGGACACACAGATGATAGCAACATTGTTGTTTTTTGTGTCTGTCACTGTGTTGTTCATTGTGTCTGTCACTGTGTTGTTTATTGTGTCTGTCGCTGTGTTGTTCGTTGTGTCTGTCACTGTGTTGTTCGTTGTGTCTGTCACTCAAATGCCGCGAAGGACACACAGATGATAGCAACATTGTTGTTCTTTGTGTCTGTCACTGTGTTGTTCATTGTGTCTGTCACTGTGTTGTTCGTTGTGTCTGTCACTGTGTTGTTCGTTGTGTCTGTCACTGTGTTGTTCGTTGTGTCTGTCACTCAAATGCCGTGATGGACACTCAGATGATAGCAACCTTGTTGTTCTTTGTGTCTATCACTGTGTTGTTCATTGTGTCTGTCACTGTGTTGTTCGTTGTGTCTGTCACTGTGTTGTTCGTTGGATCTGTCACTCAAATGCCGTGATGGACACTCAGATGACAACAACATTGTTGTTCTTTGTGTGTCTATCACTGTGTTGTTCATTGTGTCTGTCACTGTATTGTTCCTTGTGTCTGTCACTGTGTTGTTCGTTGTGTCTGTCACTGTGTTGTTCGTTGTGTCTGTCACTCAAATGCCGTGATGAACACTCAGATGATAGCAACATTGTTGTTCTTTGTGTCTGTCACTGTGTTGTTCATTGTGTCTGTCATTATGTTGTTCGTTGTGTCTGTCACTGTGTTGTTCGTTGTGTCTGTCACTCAAATGCCATGAAGGACACTCAGATGACAGCAACATTGTTGTTTCTTTGTGTCTGTCACTGTCACTGTGTTGTGTCTGTCATTATGTTGTTCGTTGTGTCTGTCACTGTGTTGTTCGTTGTGTCTGTCACTGAGTTGTTCGTTGTGTCCGTCACTCAAATGCCATGAAGGACACTCAGATGACAGCAAACATTGTTTGTTCTTTGTGTCTGTCACTGTGTTGTTCATTGTGTCTGTCACTGTGTTGTTCTTTGTGTCTTTTACTGTGTTGTTCGTTGCGTCTGTCACTGTGTTGTTCGTTGTGTCTGTCACTCAAATACCGTGGCTGTCACTCAAATGCCGTGATGGACACTCAATTGGCGGTAACATTGTTTTTTTCACTGTGTCTGTCACTGAAATGCCGTGATGGACACTCAGATGGCAGCAACATTGTTGTTCATTGTGTCTGTCACTGTGTTGTTCATTGTGTCTGTCACTGAAATGCCGTGATGGACACTCAGATGAAAGCAACATTGTTGTTCATTGTGTCTGTCACTGACATGCCGTGAAGGACACTCAGATGGCAGCAACATTGTTGTTCATTGCGTCTGTCACTGAAATGCCATGATGGACACTCAGATGGCAGCAACATTGTTGTTCATTGTGTCTGTCACTGAAATGCCGTGATGGACACTCAGATGGCAGCAACATTGTTGTTCATTGTGTCTGTCACTGAAATGCCGTGATGGACACTCAGATGGCAGCAACATTGTTGTCATTGTGTTTGTCACTCAAATGCCGTGATGGACACTCAGATGGCAGCAACATTGTTGTTCATTGTGTCTGTCACTCAAATGCCGTGAAGGACACTCAGATGATAGCAACATTGTTGTTCATTGTGTCTGTCACTGAAATGCCGTGATGGACACACAGATGGCAGCAGCATTGTTGTTCATTGTGTTTGTCACTGAAATGCCGTGATGGACACACAGATGGCAGCAACATTGTTGTTCATTGTGTCTGTCACTGAAATGCCGTGATGGACACTCAGATGGCAGCAACATTGTTGTTCATTGTGTCTGTCACTCAAATGCCGTGAAGGACACTCAGATGGCAGCAACATTGTTGTTCATTGTGTCTGTCACTCAAATGCCGTGATGGACACTCAGATGGCAGCAACATAGTTGTTCATTGTGTCTCTCACTGAAATAGCGTGATGGTCACTCAGATGAAAGCAACATTGTTGTTCATTGTGTCTGTCACTGAATTCCGTGATACACACAGATGGCAGCAACATTGTTGTTCATTGTGTCTGTCACTGAAATGCCGTGAAGGACACTCAGATGATAGCAACATTGTTGTTCATTGTGTCTGTCACTGAAATGCCGTGATGGACACTCAGATGGCAGCAACATTGTTGTTCATTGTGTCTCTCACTGAAAATGCCGTGAAGGACACTCAGATGATAGCAACATTGTTGTTCATTGTGTCTGTCACGCAAATGCCGTGAAGGACACTCAGATGGCAGCAACATTGTTGTTCATTGTGTCTCTCATTGAAATGCCGTGATGGACACTCAGATGGCAGCAACATTGATGTTCATTGTGTCTCTCACTGAAATGCCGTGATGGACACATAGATGGCAACAACATTGTTCTTCATTGTGTCTGTCACTCAAATGCCGTGATGGACACTCAGATGGCAGCAACATTGTTGTTCATTGTGTCTGTCACGCAAATGCCGTGAAGGACACTCAGATGGCAGCAACATTGTTGTTCATTGTGTCTCTCACTGAAATGCCGTGATGGACACTCAGATGGCAGCAACATTGTTGTTCATTGTGTCTCTCACTGAAATGCCGTGATGGACACTCAGATGGCAGCAACATTGTTGTTCATTGTGTCTGTCACTGACATGCCGTGATGGACACTCAGATGGCAGCAACATTGTTGTTCATTGTGTCTGTCACGCAAATGCCGTGATGGACACTCAGATGGCAGCAACATTGTTGTTCATTGTGTCTGTCACTGAAATGCCGTGATGGACACTCAGATGGCAGCAACATTGTTGTTCATTGTGTCTGTCACTGAAATGCCGTGAAGGACACTCAGATGATAGCAACATTGTTGTTCATCGTGTAACTGTCACTCAAATGCCGTGATGGACACTCAGATGGCAGCAACATTGTTGTTCATTGTGTCTGTCACTGAAATGCCGTGATGGACACTCAGATGGCAGCAACATTGTTGTTCATTGTGTCTGTCACTCAAATGCCGTGAAGGACACTCAGATGGCAGCAACATTGTTGTTCATTGCGTCTGTCACTGAAATGCCATGATGGACACTCAGATGGCAGCAACATTGTTGTTCATTGTGTCCGTCACTCAAATGCCGTGAAGGACACTCAGATGATAGCAACATTGTTGTTCATTGTGTCTGTCAGTGAAATACCGTGATGGACACTCAGATGATAGCAACATATATTTGACGCCAAGGAAGACAGACACAATCAGCCGAGTCTCCCTGATGAATCCGATCCAGTGGACGAGGCCTAGGAGCAGGCAACATGGAAAGATCTGGTTTCGAGAGGGATTGCAATGGTTCCAATATGCTGCCAGTGAAGAGTTTAGTATTTATAATACATTTTCCTAGTTTATGTTTTCATTTTCTTCTTTACCCCCCCCCCCCCCCCCCCCCCCCCTCTTTTTTACAATTCAGATCTTTGCCAAGTGGTTTATATAATGACGGAAGAATTGTTAGCCTGCACTTGTTTTCTCCCACTACTAATTTGTTCATCATTATATATATATATATATATATATATATATATATATATATACACGCGCGTGTGTGTGTGTGTGTGTGTGTGTGTGTGTGTGTGTGTGTGTGTACTTATATATACATGTATATCATAATAGAGAGATAGATAGAAAGCGGGAGGAAGGAGAGGATGCACCATGCTTAATCTCTGTCCCTAATGTTAAAAACAAAACAAAACAAAACAAACAACAGACAAGAACATTAAACGACACATAGCCTTAATGCGGTAAGGTCGGTGAACGTCACAGAAGCCTCGTATCACGGCATTGTTAGAGGCGGAGCCTATTCACCTCCTTCCGCCGCCACCACCTTCCCTGAACTAAATCATACACCGCCCTTTGACCTCTGGGCGGCCAGAAAGAAAGTTTTTCAAGCCGTGAAAGCCTGAACTCCACAAGGGGTTCGAACTCTCGACCATCAGCTCTCCAGCTCTAAGCGAGTGCCTGCTCACGTGGATATACAAGGCAGCAACCAGCCGTTTTTCGTTCGGTGCTTTCGTCAGTTTTACACAGGTGGAGATTTGAACATGGCATCGCTTGTGGATGCTGACCCAACGGTAGATTCGGTGAAATACGTGTCAAAGTTACCTGACTGACCCGACTGACTGATATGCTGACAGATGGACAGACAGACGGGACTTCCGCCCACACTGCGGTCTAGCCATGTGCGGGGGCGAGAGTGACGCGGCTGCTTCAAAATACAGCAGCAGCGACGCTGTATCCTCTGCATTATTACAATCTCTCTCTCTCTCTCTCTCTCTCTCTCTCTCTCTCTCTCTCTCTCTTGTGCGGGGTCGGTCGTGGGTGGATTGTTGGGTGTCTATCTGCCTCTCTGTTTGTCTTTTTCTGTCTGCCCGTCTCTCTCTCTCTCTCTCTCTCTCTCTCTCTCTCTCTCTCTCTCTCTCTCTCTCTCTCTCCTTATTTGGACCAAACTTCTGGTTCATCAAAACATTACAGAAATGTAAAAGGCAATGCTTTGTAGATATGCTGCGAGGTGGACATGTTTTGCCGCTAAACGAGTCGAGATCGAGTGAATTTTATGCCCTGAAAACAAGGGACGTTCATACTAGGGGTCATTAAAAAGTAGTTCTTGGTGATGACTAGTCCTAATGTATGAATAATAACGAGTGTTTTATCGATGTTTGTTTTTGCTGTTCGTTGATCACTTAATGGTTTCCTCTTCAGACTGAGTGACCACTGTCTTCTTCCCCTTCAAATGCTACCTCATGTTTACATGTCGGTGGCCTGTCACTTAAACGTCTGGGTTTCTGAGCTGTTTCCTCTCTTTCTGAAGAAAAATCGTAACATAGAACGTAACGAAAGCAAATGTTCATACTATTGTTTTGAGATACTCAAAAGAAATTTATGAACATATACACAAAGTAGAAGAGAAAAAAATGAACTGGAAATGGGTGGGGGAAAGAAAAGAACAGCCACCAGCTAATAAGCTTACAGACAGACAGACTACAGATATGCAGAGAGACTAACAGGTGCGCGGACAGACAGACAACCTAGTTTAGGTCCAATCAGGCATTCAGATCAGATTATAATGGGGACGCGGTAAAACACGTTCTGGTACTTATTCTCTCTCTCTCTCTCTCTCTCTCTCTCTCTCTCTCTCTCTCTCTCTCTCTCTCTCTCTCTCTCTCTCTCTCAGAGATTATGGGCGAGTCTGAGATCATGAGACTGCAATCAGCCTTTTTGCATCACAGTGCTGAATTCATGACTTTTTTAACTAACCAGTTCGTCAGAAGCCTGATCATCAATAGAGCATTTGTGCGCCTCAAATGCTAAAAATTTGTTGAATAAAACGATGAATGCTTTTCATGTTTTTTTTTTTTTTTTTTTCAAAATTAACAAGTTAATTCTTCCTCTTCCTCATCTTC
This sequence comes from Conus betulinus, assembly GCA_016801955.1. Classification (NCBI taxonomy): domain Eukaryota; kingdom Metazoa; phylum Mollusca; class Gastropoda; order Neogastropoda; family Conidae; genus Conus; species Conus betulinus. The sequence continues at coordinate 272,513 of JADBJO010000269.1, read as the reverse complement.
TTTTTCTTCCTTTCTTTCTTTGCCCCCCCCCCCCCCCCCCCCTCTCTCTCTCTCTCTCTCTCTCTCTCTCTCTCTCTCTCAAGGGTTTATTCATATCGAGTCACACCGAGATGCGAGTTCGGCTCAATTGCATTCAAGTTGTCAAACAGCCTCGAAGGGAGACAATCTGCAATACATGTCGCGCAAGAACAGTAGCATGGCGTTATGCCGGCTCCACTGGACACGAATGTGTTCAAGACGGCTGTGGGTTGGCTTGCGTGGGGGAAATTCACTTCCGGTCCTCATAACACCGACTTTTTGCAAGTGAAATGGAAAACTGCTGGCGCTTATTTTCAACATGCCCAAGGGGCCTTGCTGTGCCATTCTTTGTTTCCAAGGCTCAAGCCGACAAAGACCCTTCGCCTCGTAAGCTACCGAACAAATGAAAATCATGATGGATGGGCGACAGACGCACTGATAACGAGAGTCTGTGAAGCGATGTGTTGTCTCTCAGAGAAGCCTCAGTCGTTGTAGAATCGATATTATTAGCCAATAGGAATACATCTTTTATACTGACCAATCGGAAAGCAGCTTTGTACAGATGCGTGATGACTCTTTAACATCTGCTCCCACAATCGTAATACGTTCATTGGAGATGTAATAAATCTACATTCAGCTAATTAAACCAATAATTTGCATTGATAGCCTCCTCGACTCAGGCAAAGCAACGATTTACTCATACCGTTTAACCGTGATTCAAGTACTTCCGGATAACTAGGCGCGCATGCGCGCACGTGTGTGTGTGTGTGTGTGTGTGTGTGTGTGTGTGTGTGTGTGTGTGTTGTGCGCGCGCGCGCGCGCTTTGTTTTAGCTCGTGTTCAGCAACATTAGTTGTATCAGTCTTTCGTCTCATTTGCACTTATCTTTGATGACAAAGAGACTAAAACGGCACATCAGGAACACCATCTAAGTGTTAATTAACATCAGTAGGTCCGTTTTGTCAATACTGTCGTTTTTCGTGTTTTTTTGTGTTTTTTTTTTTTTTTTTTTTTTTTTTAATCTAATTAGCAAATATTCAACGTGCTTCAGCAAGACGATCGTCGCACTCGTATTGCCAGCGTGAAGACCGGAAGTAAATCTTCCCGACGCCTATCGAAACGGACAAGTCCGCAAGTTCACAAAAGGCCCAGTGAAGCGTGCTGCAATCGACTATCCCTTCTGCTACAGTTCCTGTTCGCATACAGTGTTTCATGACATGGGATACACCAGACTGTACATGGTTATGTTCTTCGCATGGACTGGTCTGTAAACTCTGACCGAGAAGGCGGTGTCGTTCTATCACCATCGCCATAGGTGCGCGGATCTCTGACACACTGTGCACGAGTTTCGTTGTGCCTCCACTGACTGATGAGGAACGAATCCCTGCCGAACCTGGGTTGCTGTTCGAAGGTCTGCAATCATTTTCTTTGGAGACAGCGCCATGTATTGTGTCCGACAGCCTTTCCCTGCACCCACCAGAAGGCTTGCATTTCCTGGACATACAGAATGCAAACCAGAGCCTGGCTCCAGGGAGGTAAAAAAAAGACCCTGTTGACACCATCTAAACGAATGGAAGCCACGTAGATCAAGCAGCTTCGAGTGATGACAGAGCCAGTTCGTAGACAAACAACAGCGTTTGGAGTGGATAACTGAAAAATATCAACATTCACATAGTCGGTTTGCCATTCTCCAGGACGTTGCCTCCACCTTGCAGTCGTCAATTTGGAAGACTGTTGTACAAACTGGCTGTTTAAAATGACGGTCAGCTTTACTTTGATTCCACCCTGAGATATCTTGAAGATAAAGCTGAAAGGCAGGGGCGCTATTCTTGATGATCCAACTTGCCGTTACATGAATTTCTTAAAGAGCTGTGAGACGTACGACCCGGTGTATGTACAAAATGATTCAATATCTGAATCACAGTTTCTTCTGAAAAAATAGACAGGCAGTAATATGTTGATTGAGGATACCGTCTTCGCATTCCGCTAACTGCGAAAGAGCATGCCCAGTCACTGTGAAGTTCCGCAGAATCAGGTACGCTATGATTATCGAGAAGAAAAAAACCGCTACGGGAAGAATCAGATGGAGATCCTGATGGCAAACGAATGGCAGCGGACTTGATGAAACAGCGGAGGGACACCATGATGGGCTCTAGCAAGAAGGCAAGCGCATTGGTTATTCCAACAGCACGCTTTGAGTGACAGAATCCCGAGGACTCCCTGACAGCAGTTACAGCCATAGGCCCCCGTCCCAATGTTTGTCCCACAGACCAAAATCCTTCAGCTACAGTTCACTGATGGCCAGAAGCCCCAGGTTCAGAACATCAATGCTGTGCGTCTCGGGCAGACACAGTATGCTGATGACGCCAGTCTCGCTGACGTTCTTGCAGAGAACAGAGCAAGAGGAGGTAAGCAGCGCCAGGCCAACGCAGACAACCCAGGACGAGTGGGAGGCGAGGATGAGTCTGTCAGGAAGCGAACCAGCATCCAGCAGTT
>JADBJO010000269.1:255000-265000 GCA_016801955.1 Conus betulinus | reverse complement strand
CAGAAGCTGAAAACACACATACATCAACACACTACTATCATTTACCTCCCTGTTCACACCTTGCCCTCACACACACACACACACACACACACACACACACACACACACACACACACACGCACGCACACGTGCGTACACACGCAGGCGCCTATGACGTTGAGTACCAGAAACTGTCCACAAAATCAAAGAACAGAATCAGGAAAGACTGTGAATGTAAACTGACTTTTGGGGGTGTTGGATTTGAAAGTGATGGAGAATGACAAACTGAAGACAGAAGCTCACCCCACAAGGCAGGACCAAAACGATACAAAGCTTGCGGAATTTTAGTCTTTTTTTAATGCTTTGGATGAACACAGAAAGCGCGTATGCAGTCATGGTTGTCAAAAAGGGAATCCTCCCATAAATGAAAGAAATGAGAAATAGCTAAATTTAAATTCAGGTTGATATACTCTGTGTGTTTTCTCTCTTTCGCTCTTTTCTTTACTTTTTTCTTTCTGTTTGTTTGTTTTCACGCTATGGGCACACCAACAATTTTTGTGATGATAAAAAATAGAGCTATATTCAGTATGTCAACAAATCCCCTTGAATAGATGGTTATGAAAATGCGCACACATGGATTAGAGTTATATATCAAGACCGGACACAGACATGGGGGCGAACGTTGAAACAAAGATGAAATGTAAGATTACATTACAAAACAATACGATAGTTCCTTCGTCTGAAAAAAAAAACCCGTACATTTTCGGCTTTCGTCATGGATAAAACTGTACGCAAGTCATGACAGAAGAACAGGAAAGTCCTAACATTTTGAATATACACCTTTCATTTTCATCCTGACCTATAATACAAAAGAAAAAAAAAAAGCATATGTCTTAAGTTCTCGAGTCAAATGTTAACTGTCACGCGTGATCGAGGGAGGCAGACGACTCAGTCTCAGTCTCGGCAACATCATACATACTGCCACAGACAAGTAGCTGTTCCACTGACCATTCATGGTCTCTGTGAATTCCATCCTTCTTTCTCACGAACGGATGTTATTTTCTTTGTCACTCTGAAAAGAGTGCCAAAGCCGTGGACGGCACTTCCGCGGGAAAAGAACGCGAACGTCGCAAATGCGGTCGCTCGATATCACATTTGTGGCACACAGGCATCAAATTAGGCCAGTTTTGTATATAAAATGTGCGTTTCATAATATCTTGAAGATTAATCAAAGTTCTGGGCGATACGTTTTGCGAATGACTGATTAAAGTGTGTGCCACATCACGAACGGATGACCTGAGCTGAAGTATGCGTAGGGGTCCTGCCTTGACACGTATATTCCCTTCTTAAGGTCTGTGTCACATGACAGTTTGCACGTGAACATTGGTTTCTAATGACGCACACGTGAGTGGTGTCCCCAACGGAAACCGCCGTCACTAACAGGTCCGGGTTTAAAACAAAACAAAACGCTTAACTGCACAAATCTGACGTCAAATTAATAAAGAATGATTCAGAACTGATTTGCAGAAAATGGAAGTCAATAAAAGGGGGGGGGAAAATCAGACCTTTTTTAAATTAGAAAAAGAAAATTCGATCGAGACATGGAACACAAAATGAGCACTCGTGGGTATTACCAGGTGAATCGGCCGGATCTGATCCAAATACAGATTCCGGCTTAGCCTTGGTACAGTTCACAACAAACCACCAGGCTTCACGCCCTGGGTATTACCTACTTATTTCTGTGTGCGTGTTTCCGTTTGCTTCCTGTTTGTGATCAAACATGTCAGCAACACCACACAAGCAGTAAGTCCTGAGCTTTCCTGTCGTTTTTGACACACCGCACAATAACAAATCCAAGGCAAAATGCCGCAGGTTCAAAAAGTTCTACTGTACAGCTGACTGTCCTCTGGTGCTCAGAATTGACGATGTTCGGAAAACTGCAAGGGGGGTAATCTGTCTTTGGGTTCACGTTCAGCAAACTGACACAGCCATGTTAATGAGACAAAAGCCTCAGGTGGGCACACCCATCACAGTTTGTCCCATCAGTTAGCTTCATAGTTCAATTAGGGAAAAGAAAATGCCAAAACATGGGGGGGCGCTTTGTAATGCAGATAGTCAATATCCCAAGCAGCATCCTGGTGTGCGCTTTAAATCAATTTGACTATCTAGATCTGTTTGCTTGACCTACAAACTGTGAAAAGTACCGCTACTGGTAAATGGAAAAACATGCGTTATCTTTCCCTGATATTTTTTTCCGGAACAGGTTTGATTAATCCCATCGGTCAGCTTAATAGTTCAAAAACAAAGAAAACGACGTAACGTGGGTGTGAAAACGGTGCGCCTGTAATGCAGACACTTGTTTGTACAAACAGTTCGACTTCACTTATTATCATCACCCGTGATTCGGATCTGCATGTCCTGGGTTTGATGTGACGTTTGTTTACCAACAGAGCATGGACAAATTGCATAATGATCCTGGCCCCTGAACTTAGAAAAGGCAGTTCTAGGCCTATTTTGCAATGAAAAAAATAGGCGTCATCTTCCCCTGACTTTCTTCCCAAACAGGTCTTTTATAAATGGGTGAGACCCAGCAGCCTGGTTTGGGCGCCGGTTTTTTCTTCTTTTCTTTTTTTTTTTTTTTTTCCTTTTACACTGTATCTTGTACATCAAGCGGCCTTGGAATAAACTGATTTGAAACAAAGTTTGTCATGTTAATCTGGAGTCACCTGTTCTCGTCAGTCGCTGGATTTTCAAGCGAGACATAGCCACGTGTCTACAGGCATTACCACACCATAACAGAGCCATCGTATGCCAACACTGTAAATAACCACTCTTTCAAAATACAATTATAACACTTTCATTCATGTTAACCTTCAATTGAAGTGAAGAAGTAGCATGATGCAAATGTTTAACTGTGTCTGCAGCCCCAAAACAGTCTCTGCCAATAAACAAATATCATCAGCTAAAAGGAGAATCAACAACTCAAATCCAATATGTAAGAGCACAGCGCCATGTTTTCCGTTATTAATCACATGAAATGTTAACTCATTAATAATAACGGAGAACAGTACAGGGTTACATGCGTCTTCCTGTTCCACTCCTGCTGAGCATCTGATGTTACCAGAAAGTTTAGAACCATATCTTACTCTACATTTTACATTTTCATACATACCTTGGATATACTTGAATAGCTTACCACTGATGCCATTTTAAAACAAAATAAGCCGTAGCAGATTTCTATTAATCGAATCAAATGCTTTTTCGAAGTCTATGAACGCTACATAAAGTATGCGATCATATGAACACTGTTTTTTGTACGAATACTAACATTGTAAATATGTAATCCACTGCCGAATTTCCTTTTTTAAAATATGCTTGATACTCACAGTAGTCTTCTTTTCATCTATTCATTCTTGCAATCTGTTACTATTAACAGACCTATAAAGTTTGCTGCTGATTTCAGTAAGAGAAATACCTCTATGATTATTGACGTCTCCTTTTTCAAACATGGCAAAATAATAGATTCTGTCCAATTTTCTGGAAGTATTCTCTTGTCAAAAAGTGTATTGTATAATTTTGCGAAAAAGTGTACTACTTGATCATTTAACTACTACTTCAGTAACTCAGTCACTAATAATGCCATCTGAACCGGACTCTTTCCAAATTGTCAATTTTGTTAGGGCTAGCAATACTTCTTCTTTAGAAATAGGTCAATTTATGCAACCAATATCGTCATTCTCAGCCACAATTTCATGATTAGTAGACGTATTTACATCTATTTCTAATAAAGACTTAAAGTGCTGGAACAATTTGTCAACTGGGATCTTGTTTCTTGACTGTTCTCCATTAAAGGAAACTTTGTGGAATGTGGAATTATCCTTGATTCTTTACTGTAACAAGTTTGTTCAACAATGTATTGTTAAGTTTCTTTCCTCATCCTTTCAGTGAACTTTTGTAGTAAAGCCGAAGAGAGGCACAAAGAGAGAGACAGGAACGGTGAGAGAGAGAGAGAGAGAGAGAGAGAGAGAGAGAGAGAGAGAGAGAGAGAGAGAGGGAGAGAGGGAGGAGAGAGGAGAAGGGGGGGGGGGGGGGGGGGGGGGGGTGAGGGAGACAGACAGGCAGATAGGCAGACACAGACAGACAGACAGAAACAGAGAGGGCCTGGCTGAATGGAAGGGAGGGGGCCGGAGGAGAGTATAAGCCGCTAAATGATGACAACTGAAAACCACCTAATCAGCCTGCAGATTATGCCTTCTGTCAGAAGAGAGAGAGAGAGAGAGAGAGAGAGAGAGAGAGAGAGAGAGAGAGAGAGAGAGAGAGGGAGGGAGGGGGGAGGGAGGGGAAGGGAGAGGGGAAAGGAAGGGAAGAGAAAGACGAGACAGGGAGACGGACATAGAAAGACGTGGAGTGGGTATAACAGGCGAGTACGGGATGTGGGGTTGGAGGGAGGAGGGAGGCAGTATGATGTGCACAGTGATTAAGGCTGAGAGACATATCATCACTGTAACTATCCTACAAAACGATGGCTTCTGTCTGAGACATCGTCCGTCTCGCGGCCATAGCAGCAGCAAAATCGGACAGGAAAATCTGCCAGCTTCCATTACAAGACCAGAGCTATCATCACAAAAACCAGTCTTCCACCAAGTTTTTCCATCATTCAGAAACTATTCCAGAAAGTTTTACAATCGGGTACACACCCTGAAGATTGGAAAACAGGAATCAATATACCAAAGTACAACAACGGGAACAAGTACAGAGAGATAACGCATACAACATGCTGGAAAACTTTTTCTGTCACTATTAAATAGAAGAATATCTGATCATCTCGAAGACAATAAAATACTAGCCCAAGACAAAGTTGGATTCAGAAAAAAAAAAACTTCAAGAGCAAATGACCAAGTTGTTATTCTTAAAATATCATTGGCAAATATATGGCATAACAGAAAGGATAAACAGTATAGCTGCTTCGTCGACTGTCAGAAAGCCATCGAAAGTGTTTGACACAAGCACTATTAACAAAACCAGACAGACTAGAAATCAGAGGTAACTGTCTTAAACTGATATGATCAACGTATGATAATGTTAAAATCTTTATCAAGACAACAGACGGGCAATTCTTGAAAATTACATCACTTAAAGGCGTTCTCCAAGGAAACACGGTAGGTCCAACACAATTCAATGTATTCATTTAACGACCTTCCAAATAACATGCAGAATAATGATTCTCATAACTTAAACACAAACAACTGGTCCGACATTCCATATTTGTTATACGCAGATGATCTGGTAATCCTGTACACCTCAAACACTGGTCTACAAATTAAGTAAAACAAACTTAGTACTATAATGAATGGGGACGTAAGATCAATCAACGAAAACAAAAATGATCATTTTCAAGAAAAAGCATCCTAAAACACCCCCTTGTATTCAAATATGGATTTCACACAATACAGATCACATGCCAGTACAAATATCTCGGGGTAATTTTTTTAAGTGGTAAGTTTGCGGGGGGACCAGAGTATCTTACAAGGCAGGCAAACAAAACCCTGCACACCCAGAGAAGGACAAGTAAAAATAAAGAACTGAAACCAGATATATTAACGCATCTGCATAAATGCTGATCGCACTAATATCAACTTATGGCGCTTATGTGTGCTTCCCTTACGCTGATTACGACATGAACAGGCCCCAGATTGCCACCATTTTCCAACATAACCTACACCAAGCGTTCCCTCAGGAATAAATAAAACAAACAAAAACTTGCTTGAACCTTCTAGGTTTACACATAAAAAAGCAATGAATCTCCTACCATTAGCTGAACTTGGTTGCTTCCCAATCAGCATACAAACAATTTGTCACACACACTAGGCTTGTGGTTGCACATAACAAGTGCAGTCATATAGCCGCATGTTTCAAAATACAGAAATATCTAACACTTCAATTTATCTGAATTGTTCTACCTAAATTGGGAATTAGGCATTCTGGAAAAAAAATCTCTCAAGCCTTAATATCGGGAAAGCAAACTACGCCACACAAAAAAAACCCGAAAAAAAAAAAATTTTAATGCATAGATTTCTGGAAACAACGAAAAGTAAAGTAACACTTCGAGACCACGCAATTACCATAAAAACTATTGAAAATATTTACAAGAAATGTACATAAAAATATATTACACATTTTGAACAGAGACTGGTCTCCGGAGATTTTGCGTCAGTGCTCATGACCTACACATAGAAAGAGGCGGATACACGGGGACTATAAGGGAAGACAGAAAACGCTCAATATGTGGTGTGGTCGAAGATGAAACTCATTTTCTGGACATCTGCTCACATACAAACTGCTTAGACTTTGGCTCACAGAACAGCTGTAACAGATGCGTCAGATTCAAACTTGCATGAACTATGCCCGAGTGAAATGTTAGGCCATGACGACTTACAAAGTCATACTGCAAAATGTGTTCATAAGTACACGAATATGAAAAGATGATAATGACCCCCATTATGGGCCCTGATTAATTATGGTCGAGCTATTATGATTTCTTTATACGTTACCATGTTTTGTCTACAAACCCGTAAGGGTTCCCGTGACAATTAAAGTCTGAGCCTGAGCATGAGTGCGAGTCCAGAGGAAAGGGGATAGAAGGGGTCAAGGGCCGAAAGATGTTGGAGTTTGGGGAATGAAAGAGTACAGTGTGCTCAATGTGAGAACACAATGCTGACTAATGGAACTCTCGGGTGAATGTGGACAGCGCGTCCAACACAATATAATACGAAAAGAAGAAGAATGAAGGGAGATAAACAATGAAAAAAAAAAAAAACCGTCTCGTTAGGTATAGAGAAAAATTCGACGAAAACATATTCCCCCAGAGATAAAATGGAATAATACCAGTAAAAAAAAAAATTCTAAGCTTGTTGTCTACGAATCGGATATGATAGAAATTCATGTGACAGATAAATTCTCAATAGTTCAAAGTCTGTTTTAAAAATGGTCAAAAAGAGTATTAACACCATTTGGTAGACTACTTGTGCTTAATTCATTAATGCCATTAAAGTTGGTGTACTTATGGATCCTTCTTCCCAGTCCTTCTGATTCCTACATTGCTTCATTTCAAATATATGCGTTTCAAATTTGTTCGAAAAAAAAAATTACAGAAAGAAAAAAAACAGATATGAAACGTACCAAAGGGAGTGATAGATGTTCCCAACCTTATATAGTCTTCCTAAAATCACCAGGATAAAAAAGCGTACCTGCCAAGACATAGGTGGAAAACAATACCACATTCATTATGTCCTGAAATAAATAAGCGTTTGTTTAAAGTAAAAATCATCATAAACAAATTTTGGAAAAGAGTTTTTCAAACATATGAACATTTCTGGAAACATGTAGACAAATTTTGAGAAAAAAAAAAATTTTCAAACATATGAAAATTTCTGGAAACATGTAGACTTATACAAAAGTACAGATCTGGCTACTAAACCTTTTTTAAGTTCAAAATGGGAGAAAAATCCCCGTTTTACATGCCGGTTTTCAAAATTATACAAGTTGAGTGCGATCGACTAAAGACTGCGCAAAGCAAAAAAAATCAAAATCAGATAGAAACGTCGGTAATTTCAGGACTTTCGTACTCTAAAAATATAGTCTAACTAAAGGAACAAGCATTTATTATGATATTGAAGCCAATGAATTTTTCACAATTAGTTCCTTTGTCGAATGTGAAACAAGGTCGTAATATACTGGATAGAGGTACTAACAACAATGAAGAAAATAAAAGAAACAAACTGAACTGGTTTCAGTGTAAAAAAAAAAAAAAAAAATAAATAAAATAAAATAAAAAAAAAAGCCACAAAATTCTGGTAAAAATAATGTTATGAAAAATATGCAAATTATTGATGGCGACAAACGTGATTTTTGTTACAGAGAGAAAAGTTAATCACTGCCTCTGGGAATATGAGTTACACGTAACTTCTGGGAAGACCTTGAAAGGATTCTGAAAATTAAGCACTCACATTGTAAAAGATAGTCCCTCAATGTGGTCATTATATCATTTGGCACTGATGAGAAAACAAAAAGCGATGATATGTTAGATGTAATAATCCTAATGGGAACATATTTCATATACAAATGTAGAATTAAAAAAAACAGAATCGGATTTAAAAATGTTTTTGAAGGAGCTGGGCTACAACTATAAAATGGAAAAAATATATGTCCTTGACCGTGATGAATTACGCGAGATATCTAACGAAATGCTCACCACATATCAAACTAATAGGGGCTATGGTGATTTCATATACTATATTCTTTCTTTTCGAGTTATGTGTTGTTCGCGATCTTAAAGCCTTATTACAACGATATGATACTGAAATTTGTCTGTATAATTTGCTTTCTCCGATTTGTATGATGTTTGTGTACACTGGTTTTGTTATCATTGAATTTTTTTCTTTATGTGTGCCAATTACAAGAGAATGAACGGAAGAATAAAGATGGTCCTGGTACTGGTCATACGTCCTGTCAGTGGTTGCCTAGTTTACAGATTTTTGGGAAGAGAGAGAGAGAGAGAGAGAGAGAGAGAGAGAGAGAGAGAGAGAGAGAGAGAGAGAGAGAGACAGACAGACAGACAGACAGACAGACAGACAGACAGACAGGGGGAAGGTTAAAGACGGAACTGCATTGGTTCTGTGCATGAATCGTGACGTGGTGATAACTGAAAACCACTGTATCAGTCTATAAATTATGATTTTGGTGAGAGAGAGAGAGAGAGAGAGAGAGAGAGAGAGAGAGAGAGAGAGAGAGAGAGAGAGACAGACAGACAGACAGACAAACGGACAGACAAATGGACAGAGACAGGAGAGAAGGAACAGGAAGGGGAAGGGGCGAGGAGAGAGGATGGTGGCCCATTGCAGTAGTCTTACAAAGCGTAGCTTTCTGTTTGAGATATGGTCTGTCGTGCCGCTAATTACGATATCATTATAGGGTACAAAACAATTAACTGCAAAAATCTGAAATCAAATTGATCAAGAGTTAATTGTAAACTCACTGGCATATCCTTTTCTGTTTTGAAGTCATGTAAATAGAACAAAACAGATGCAAATAAACAGCATTTTGTAACATGGAAATTTAAATAAGATTTTGGACATTTTAGTCACTCCCAAGTTTTACCAGGAGAATCAGCCAGGTTGAATCCAGATCTATGGCCACCATAATGATGGCGATTTTGAGAACTGCAAGACTTCTGCTTGCATGTTACAGTCTATACAGTGGGAGCCTGACAGATGACAGAAAACTGGTTCTTTTCAATATTTCACGAGTAAAATTAGGCCTACATGTAACCCTCCCCTCATTTACACCTGTGCATGCTATGCATTGTAATGGGAGGACTCAAAGTGTGTACAGGAGTTAGGATTGCAATGGGGATATCCAAAGATGTGTTGATTGCGTTTTTTTTTTCACTGTGCACATGTTTCAGTTTGACTCACATCTGTGATGGACCACGTCAGCGATATTTTGATTGGAAATTCAGCAAGCCTCACAAAGTCACTGTTTATGAAGGAACAGAAACAGGGGAATTGGAGTCGGGGAGTAGGAGCAATGAAAGGGTGATGGGGTAGACAGAAGAAGAAGAGGGAGCAGTGAGGAGATTTCAAACACAGAACTGCTTGTTATAGAGAGATCCTGGGCCAACACCCACCCACGCAAATGAGAGAGAGAGAGAGAGAGAGAGAGAGAGAGAGAGAGAGAGAGAGAGAGACAGAGAGACAGAGAGAGACACAGACAGACAGACAGACAGACAAATGCAGAAAGAGATAGGGGAAAACTAAACAAAAGACAGAGAAATGCCTAAGACACTTCACAGGAGGAAAAAACATCAACAGATTTCATCTAAAGAACCTCCTTTACTGTGTCATCGTTTCTGGCTGGTTTTCTCCACAGCTAAAGCAAACGCCTGGGGTGAGAAAGGCACGTCGCTCACATCAACTTCCATCTCCTGGGGATCACGCTTCGTTGACTCATTGACGCCCTCTCC
>JADBJO010000269.1:250000-252500 GCA_016801955.1 Conus betulinus | reverse complement strand
TGGTGGAGGTCAAGGGGATGAAAGGATGAATGAAGGGTGCCCTGGTATTAAGAAGAAGGATGTCATGTCAGTACGTGACATGTTGGAGAGAGAGAGAGAGAGAGAGAGAGAGAGAGAGAGAGAGAGAGAGAGAGAGAGACAGACAGACAGACAGACAACAGACAGACAGACAGACAGACAGACAGACAGACAGAGGTAGGGGAGAAAAACTGCTCATCGGAGATGACATCTGGCTGGTATATAGTTATCTAAACAAATGAAATTTGCCTGACCCAGTGCTTTGTCTAATTTTAGAAAGGCATTTGATTTACTGGATTGGTGATTGACGGTAAAGTTTTTAAACATCACATCTTTAGACTTGAATCTAATATTTGTTAATCGATGAGCACTTTTCGTGAAGACATAAAACCAGCTATTCCTGAATGGTTGTCTGTCACGATGGTTTTATTCTCGAAGAAGACGTAGACTGGGCAATCTGTTTCACCTTATTTTTATCCTATGAGAAAATTCTGGCTTCTGTGATATATCATAATGAAAATATTAATAGTATAAAGATAGATCATACTGAATACCAGATCTCGCAACTCGCTTCTTAATGGAGACAACGTTTCCTTTGAAAAAAAACGATAACAATCTAGCGGTTTGGAAACAATTCAGTTTTTTTTTTCTTTCGGTAAATGCGGCGAATACCTGTGTCCTATGACTGGGGTTTGTACAGAAATTAAATGTAAAATAGATGCTCCCAAGGGAATTCAGCGGAATGATCAAACGCACTTGAACTAAAGTCACACTTGAAAGAAAACTGAAGCTTAATTCATTGAAATAAAGTTGAATGGCTGATTAAGAGTAATAATTAGTGAACACTGGAAATGAGAATGCTGAATAAACAAATAAATAAACAAAGTTCTATGTTTAGAGTAAGCAAAATGGAGATGCAGATACTTGAACTGAACTATGATGCCAAACAAACAAACCGGAATACTGAAAAAAGAAATGAATGAAACACAACGTCCGCGCTTTCTAACACACTGGCACAGCCATCCAAAACCTTTGATAAACACAACCGCTCGCTGACGTCTTCAATAGGAATTGCGTAAAACTTAATGACGTAAAACTAGGAATTGACGAGACTCGGAACAAAAGGAATATCTAAAGTAAAAACAAGAGACGATGAATTAAACTTCTGGTAAGTTCAAACAATGGTGAAAATGGATTTAAATAAGATAAATACTCATTTCAACGCTGATACATGCCGCATATGGATTGCAATCTGTCAAAAGTGAAAGTTTTTTTTTTTTTGTTGTTTGTTTTGTTGGGGGGGGGGGGGGGGGGGGGGGGGCTCACTAGTGATTTAGAAAACTCTGAAGAAACCGATCTTCGTGAAAATTTGTAGAGATGGAAGAAGTACATAGTGAAAATGTGGATATAAATACAAATTTCGCCTCCTGGCAGAGTTGCAGCTTAAATGTCACGATCACTATCAATGCTTGTTTACACACTGATTTTGTTTTTCAATCCTCCAGACAACATAATCATATTCAGCATATGTTGTGGAATTGTTTTCATTTTCATTCAGTTTGGCACAATTTTGTTCTGCACCAAAGAATTGTGGTGTAACTGTATTTGATCACTTCGCTAAATGTTTTGTATTTGTTAGTCACGAGACACACTTTAAATCTGACCAAACACTTGACTATATATGTTGTTCCAGGTTGAATGTTTAATATGTGAAAACAAAATAGATGTATGGTTTCAAAACGAAGTGACCGAGGGCGGAAAACAAAGCAAAAATTTAGAAAGAGAAGGGGTTAGTTACCGCCAAGGACACAGACAAACAAAGTACAGGACAAAATAGTTACCGCCAAGAACACAGACTTTGTATGTGTCCTTATCGCCAAGGACACAGACAAACAAAGTAGCCAACAGGACAAACTAGTTACCGCCAAGAACACAGACTTTGTATGAGTCCTTACCGCCAAGGACACAGACAAACAAAGCACAGGACAAAGCCCTATATTTTGTTTGTGCCCGTGGTGGCAACGAACTCCTTCTTTTTCTAAAAAAGAAATAGATATATGTTTCCACAACAATTAGACCCTACATCTTTCAGAAATATTTGAAATGAACATTTGAAATAGAACAGCATAACGTAATTTTGAACATTAAGTATAACCAGTTTGTCACAAACTGGTTACTCTATATATCATCGAGGGATGAACCTTTAAATTTTCATGCGTTCACTTTTTTTTTCTTTTGCTGTTATGTGCTCAATATCTAAATCTTTGCACATTTAGAAGTCAATATGTAATTTAAAAGAAAAATTGGGGACACATACATGCACCGATTCATACAAAATACGTTGTTTTATTGTTCAAAACAATACAAAATACAGGTGTTGTTTTATTGTTCAAAACAATACGTGATTAATTACTACAATAGAACACAGTACAGTGCTTTTTCTTCTCTTTTTCATATAACAATATATTTTTAAAATTTCATC
>JADBJO010000269.1:242500-245000 GCA_016801955.1 Conus betulinus | reverse complement strand
ATTAAGGGAACGTTCAAAGTTGTTTGAATCACTTCATACTTCTGCACAGGCGTTTCAGTTTCCTTCCGATTTGTCAATGATGGCATGAACAAACCTCAGACAGAAAATCAACAAGCTCCTGCGGCATTGGCAGTACTCATGAGGAAGGACCTGAGAGGAAGTGGAGCTGGAGACACAGGAGAGGAAGGATGGCTAGAGGGTTTGGAAGAGAGAGGGGTGTGTGGAGGTTAGAGATATACAACTGGTTTTCAAAGCAGGAACGTGAGTTGTCATGCACCAGTGCAAATGAGGCAGGCGTGCGCGCGCGCGCGCGCGCGCGCACTCACACACACACACACACACACACACACACACACACACACACACACGCGCGCACGCACACAGACATACAGAAGAGGGACAGACAAACATACAAACATAATCACATACACAAACAATCGCTCACACACACACACACACACGCACACGCACGCAAGCACGCACGCACGCACGCACACACACAATGTTAGACACAGAAAGAGAAAAAAAATATTGACAGAGAATTTCCTGAAATATTTTACTGGGAAGAAGAGAAAACAAGTACACGCTTCGCTTAAAGAATCCCCTTGACTGTGTCATCGTTTCTGGCTGGCTTTACCCAACAGCTAAACCAAACACCCGTAGTGAGAAAGGCATGTCGCTCACATCAACTTCCATCTCCTGGGAAACACGCTTCGTCGACTTCTTGACGCCCTCTCCCCACCTGTCAATAAGCTGTGTCAACCCACTCACCATCTTTCTTGCCTGTAGGAAGGTGGGAAAGTGTGTGTGTGTGTGTGTGTGTAGGTGTGCGGGTGGGTAAATACTGTCTCAGGGGCAGACAAAAAAAGAAGGCGGTCATTGCCCCTACATAGCAAATGTAAGATTCAGCATATGAAATAATCAATCAATCAATCAATAAAGAAATAAACTATATTGCCTGAAAGCATGTTCAACAGCGAATTAATTTTTTTAAAAAAAACGGTTTTTAAAAACTTGTTCTGTAGACATCATCAGCAATGAGCAGATTATGTGCTACTGCCTCCCTCTTTTGTTCATCTGTGTCCTGCCCATAATGCCCTCCCCCTTCACTTTATCTTTGTCATTTAACAAGAATTAGACAAATCAACTCAATTTCGCTATAAGATACTAAATTTTGCAGCTAAATCAACTCAATTTCGCTGTAAGATACAAAACTTTTGCAGGTAACCCTTGTCCCTCGCTTCATTTTCCACCCTAAACTGACCCACCGATCATCTCTCTTTCAGGTCAGCAACTTTCGTTATGTGCAAGTGTGCTCCCTTTGGTAAAGGGGGAAGGGCTTTGCTTGTAGCCAAGGCCAGCAACTTTTGAGCAACTGCAGTCCACCAAAAATGTCCGCTGTACCCTCCTCCTCTCTCTAAGCAAAGCTCTCTGGCACGCAGTCTGATTTTTATCCACCCACAGTGTCAAACGTCTATCTAAAACACATCCCCAACCACATCCGATCCTGTTTAATTCTTCTAGTTCAAGCGGAAAAAACAAACTGGTCTCTGTAACGTATGCTTATACTTGTGTAAAGCCTTCAAAAGGTAGGAGGATGTTGTGCGTAGTAGAGTAGTATGCAATACTCTCCGGTTATGTTCATCATGATAGAGTATGATATGATACAGTGGGGATGAGCTGTCAGATTGTACTCAAAATCTTTTCAAAGTTTTATGTTTAGTAAGCATGAGAACATTAAATCACAAAGATGTCTGAACACTCGCATATACACATACCCACACACACATGCATACACACATACACAGACAGGTACGCGTGAACACACATTACAATGTGTATAAGTATATAGTGTCATGTCAGCTTGTAAAATATATAATGAAAGGGAAAAAAAAAGTTGTACACAAGTCAGCCAGTTAATCTATGGAGGCCTACTTAAAATAAGTTTTTATAATAGGCCCAGTTGTTTTGGAAGATTTGGTGTTTTAAAGATTATCTTTGCATTGTATTCCTCTATTTTGTATCGATATTTAAGTGATTTTATAAAATTTGAGACCACTGGACGAGTTTTATTTATTTTACATTTATAGATGTACATTTTGCTAAAAGTAATATAAAATCCATGATATCATCTGTTTTTCTCGTTTACGTTCCGCTCCAAACAAAACGAGCATTTCTGTATTTTTCAAATTCAATGATATCTCACAGTTTTCCCTAAACATGATTTCCAAAGCTTTCCAAAAATTTTGAACGTGGGGACATTTCCATAAGAAGTGATCAATCTTGTCTTTTTCTATTGCGCAAAAAAGTGCATGAGTCGCTTTCCAAAAATTTTGAACGTGGGGACATTTCCATAAGAAGTGATCAATCTTGTCTTTTTCTGTTCCGCAAAAAGTGCATGAGTCACAATTATCACAAACCATATTTTAAGTAGTACATTAGTTGCTAATATTTTATGTACTATCCGGAGTTGAAACCATTTTAGTTTAACGTCTGTTAT
>JADBJO010000269.1:230000-237500 GCA_016801955.1 Conus betulinus | reverse complement strand
GTGTGGGAGTGCGTGGGAGGAGGGTTGGGAGGTGGGACGGAGCTGGATTGGCTGAAGTAGGCGGATAAAAATCAGACTCTGTTAGGATCACTTCGGAATGGGGAGAGAAGGGAGGGGTGGAGTGGGCCTTTTTGGAGGTCTACAATGGTTTAAAGGTTGCCAGTCTTTGCCTGCCACAAAGCTTCGTTTTCTTTACCAAATAAAGCACACTCGCACAACAGGAGTTGTTTACCTTGGAGGGAGGTAGAGGGTGGAAAAACAAGTTGAGGGGCAAAGGGTTATCGGCAAACATTTAGCTTCATTTAGAGCAATGGAGTTCATTTATCTAACTTGTAAAGTGAGAAATATAAAGTGGGGAGGGGGGGGGGGGATGAGGGTCGGGTGAAGGGAGTAGAAAGGGAGTATGGAGGGAACAGGGAGGGGAGAGGGGGGTCAGGTGGCAACACATAATCTGTTTGTTGTAGAGATGTCTTTATGATGATAATCTACTCTTTTCTTTTTCTCTGAAATTCGCTCTTAATATTCTTTGGGGGGTGTTTTATTAACTCTTTGTCATAAACATCATTATTATTATTGTTATCATCAACATCATTCATTATCATTTATTATAATCATTCTTAATCATGTTTACATGTGTTTATCTGATCATGATTTATTATATGGACAGATGTGAGGATGTGTGTCAGAATAAGAAAGTGCATGCTTTCATGTTCATATTGAATGCAGCCATATGCCCTCCCCCTTCTCTCTTTCTCTCTCTTTGCGTGTGTGTGTGTGTGTGTGTGTGTGTGTGAGAGTGAGAGAGAGAGAGAGAGAGAGAGAGAGAGAGAGTTTGCCTTGGTGTGCACGTGTGTGTGTGTGTGTGTGTGTGTGTGTGTGTGTGTGTGTGTGTGTGTGTGTGTACGCGTGTGTGAGTGTGTGTGTGTGTGTGAGAGAGAGAGAGGGAGAGAGAGAGAGGGAGAGAGAGAGAGAGGGATGAAAGTAGATAAAATCAAGTTTCATTATATTACCTGAATTTGGAAAGAGGGAAATGGTGGGGTTGGGGTCCAGGCAGGTGGGGAGGGATGGGTAAATTATGGGATATGTGTTTCAAAATAATAATGAACATAAGCATGAAGAACGATGTAACAACCAGTCACAACTATCTCTACAATACTACTATGACAATAACTGAGACTGTACTGCATACTACTCAACTAAACATACCAGTTTACCTTTTTAAAGGCTTTATACAAGTAAACGCATACATTTTGCAAACTAGTTCGATTTTCATTTAAAGGCTTTATACAAGTAAATGCATACATTTTGCAAACTAGTTCGATTTTCATTTGTCATTAGCAAAATTATACAAAATTGGTACACGTTCGAACAGATTTTACTTGGAATATATTTGCGCTATCTGGCACCTAGATTAAAGACAGGACAACAAAGGATTTTACGCTATGGACATACCTGAGCATTTTCAAAACTGTTTCTAATAATGTTCTGCTACACCAAAAGTTCGTCAAAGATTTATGATATGTCTTTGAGTATTAGCAATATATGCGTTTCACAACTGAGAGAGAGAGAGAGAGAGAGAGGAGAGAGAGAGAGAGAGAGGAGAGAGAGAGAGAGAGAGAGATGCAGTTGCATTCAAACACAAATATTTGAGTGTGCTCTATCCAGCTTGCGTATACATCCTTCTACCCATGAAGACATTAATACAAAATCAGATATAAATCGATAATCTCTCTCTCTCCTCTCTCTCTCTCTCTCTCTCTCTCTCTCTCTCTCTGTGTCTCTCTCTCTCTCTCTTTCTCTCCTCTCTCTCTCTCTGTCCCCATTCTTTCTCTTCCCCATCTCTCTCTCCTTTTTTCTCATTCTCTGTCTCTTTTAGTGTTTGTACACATATAGAAATAATTATATGTACATATAAATGTCAAATTCTGACTGTCTGCCGGTCAGTCTCTCTCACTCTGTCCATCTGTCTCTCTATGTTTCTCTGTCAGTCTGTCTGTTTCTCTGTTTCTCTGCCTCTGTCTCTCTCTTTCTGTCTCTGTATCCAGCTACCTGCCCTCCCCTCTCCGTTTCTCTGTCGTTCTTTCTCTCTCCCTCCCTCCAATTTCAACCTTTCCTCTTTACTTTTTTTCAACAATTCCCCATGCAGCGTACGTCTATCCCCAGGACAGGTAGGTCTATCCCCTCTGTTCTTCCCCGGCAGGAACTTTGCCAGGAGCATCAGCCACGTTTCCTGAGAGCCCCAGCTGGCCTCATTTTACCGCACAAACGAGGAGGCCAGCTGAGTGGGAGTGCGTGGGAGGAGGGGTGAGAGTAGGGAAGGGCTGGAGGTGTGGTGTGGTTGTCTGAAATGGGCGGATGGAAATCAGACTATGTAGCGGATCACTTCGGTAGACAGAGAGAGAGAGAGAGAGAAGAGAGAGAGAGACAGACAGACAGACAGACAGACAGACAGAGAGAGAGAGACAGAGACAGAGACAGTGACAGAGACGAGAGACAGAGAGAGGGATGGGTGGGCTTTTTTTTTTAAGATCTACAGTGGTTCACAAAACTGCTGGTCTTTGCTTCCCTCTATGGAGGGAAGTACACGTAAACACATCAAAAGTTTTGAACTGGGAGGAAGGGATGGAATGGTGGGTAGGAGGTGAAAAGCAAGGTGAGGGGCAAAAGGTTAGCACGGAAGTTTAGTGTCCTTTAGAGACTTTGAGTATATTTCTGTCAATCTAGTTAGGCAAGAAGGATGGAGTGAGAAGGGGTAGGTCGAGGAAAGAAGGGGGAGGAGGGGGAGGGGAGGGACAAGGAGGAGATGGGGGAGGCAGCAGCAGTACACAAATCTGTTCGTTGCTTATGACGTCTGTATGATCATTTTTTTTAATTGCTTTTCTTATTTTTCTCTCTGAAATTCGCTCTTAAAAATACTTTCCAGCACGCTTAAAAAATCTCTTTCTTGTTTATTCATTTTTCAAAGTGAGGGTTCTGGTTGTGGGAGAAATGACAGCCATCCATTCCTGATCATCCCGACATGGTGAAAGTGGTGTGTCTCTGTGTGTTTGATAAATGCTGACTCAGGGTAGATCAGAGACGGAAGGTGATCATTGCCCACTAGACCCAGAACCGTGAATTTACAAAGGTAATAATAACGATAATAGTCAGAAGAAGAAGAAGATGAAGAAGGAGAAGAAGAAAAGGGAGAAAGAAGAAGCAGAAGAAGAAGAAGAAGAAGATGAAGATGAAGATGAAGAGGAAGAAGAAGAAAAAGAAAAAGAAACAAGAATGAACGCTCAAAATAATCTTAAAAACGATTTTCAGAGTAAGAGAAAAGCAGTAAAAAAGTAATCATAAAGACGTTTCAACAAGAAGCAGATTACATAACCAGCTGCCAGACCCCTCTCCCCTCCCTGTTCTTCCATACCCCTTTTCTATCCTCCCCACTTCATCTTTTTCACTTCAGAAGATTTAGATAAATGAACTCAATTTTCTAAATGAGACTAAACTTTTACAGCTACCCTTTTCAGATTTAGGTAAATGAGCTCAATTTTTCTAAATGAGACTAAACTGTTACAGCTACCCTTTTTCGTCGACCCCCCCCCCCCCCCCAGCACCACCACCAACCCTCTCGATCTCCTCGCCCACTTTTCCAACCTTCTCCTACCTCCCAGCTAAACAAATTTTGTTGTGCGAGTGTCCTTTATTGGTAAAGAGGAATGAGCTTAGCTGCTAGCAAAGACCAGCGACCTCTAAACCACTGTAAACCTCCAGAAAGCCCACTCCATCCCTCCCCTTTTCCCTCTCTTCCAAAGTGATCCCTACAGGTCTGATTTTCATCCGCCTACTTCAGCTGATCCCATTTTCCCCCACCACCCACACAGGAAGAGATAGACAGACAAACACACAGACCGACAGACAGACAGAGACAGACGGACAGACAGAGACATAGACGTAGAGAGAGAGAATGGGACAGAGAGAGAGAGAGAGAGAGAGAGAGAGAGAGAGAGAGAGAGAGAGAGAGAGAGAGAGATCCATGCAGTCATCTTTAACATAAACGTGCAATCTTGGTCTCCTCAACTTCCACATGCATCCTCCTATCCATTCGCACATTAAAACACACACACACACACGCGCGCGCGCGCGCGCGCGCACAACACACACACACACACACACACACACACACACATGCAAACTCTCTCTCTCTCTCCCTTTCTCTCTTTCTCAGATAGATATTCGTGGACATATTACAAACTTTGGAGAACATTCCAAAATTCACAGAAATCCAAGTCAGTTCAATATCAATTTATTGCTGGCCAATAATATATCAGACTGTTCCACGAAAATAATGCATACACTGATAAAAAAAAAGCTTTAAAGGGCATTTTCCAGAGCAGCATGGCATACTTTTCAGTATTGTTCATGTTATAGTATCTGATGATACAATATGGATGAATGTTTAGGTTGTAGGCTATGTGCAATTTTGCTTTGCACAGTTACAGGTAGGCAGTTACAAATTTCAGACTACTTAATCTCTCACCCCCACTTGCTAAAACACTCGCTCCCAATACCTCCTCTTTCAGATTCAGAATGGGGTGTGGCCCACACTAAATAAATGTTAATTTCATTTATTAAATTTGACCCTCCCTCCCTCCTCTCTCCTCTCTCTCCTCCGTCCCTCCCCCTCTCTCTCTCTCTCTCTCTCTCTCTCTCTCTCTCTCTCTCTCTCTCTTAGGATGTGAGTTGAGGAATGGGGGAGCTTACAAACACAATCTCTGTGTGGAAGCAGAAATGTAAGTTGACAAACACCGATGTAAATGAGAGAGAGAGAGCGAGCGACAGAGAGAGAGAGAGAGAGAGAGAGAGAGAGAGAGAGAGAGAGAGAGAGAGAGAGAGAAAACCCTTGGGGAAAAATCTACAAAACTACACCTAAAGTACCTCTCTACTGTGCCATTGTGTATGGCTGGTTTTGTCCAGCCGCTAAATCAAACGCCCTGGTGAGAAACACACATCACTCAAATCAACTTGCATCTCCCGGGAACACCGATTTCCCAACTCCATGTTGCTCATCCCACCTGTCAATATGTTGTGTCAACACGCTCACCTCTTTCATCGTTTCAGGGGCGAATCGGGGATGAACGGCAGTTATTTCCCTTAGAAACGGAACCCTCAATTTACAAAATGAATAAACATTTTTTTTAAAGCCGGAAAGTATCTTTAAGAGAATATTTCTGAGAAAAAGAAAAGCAGCATTAAAATCGTCTTTAAGACGTCATCAGCAAAAGCAGCCCCCCCCCCCCCCCCCCCCCCCCCCCCCCGCCCCCCCCCCCCCCCCCCCCCCCCCCCCCCCCCCATCACACTCCTTCCCATTTATCATTCTCACTTGACAAGATCGAGATAACTGTACTCAAGTTTCTAAAGGACACTAAACTTCTCTGGCTAACCCCCTTGTCCCTCACCACTCTTTTCACCTTCTACCTAACACCTCTCCCCCTCCCTCCCCGGTCAACAACTTCGTGGAATGTATGTGTACTTTCTTCCAGAAAGGGAATAAGCTCAGCATTAACTGGCAAAGACCAGCAACTTTCAAAACCACTTCAGACCTCAAAAAAGGTCACCCCGTTGTTGATACTGTGCAATTTCTTCAGTCTATCTCTCCTGATGCACCCAATTTTATTCTTGGTGATTTTATATAATGTAAACAGAAGATTGACTCATCCCTTCCATCTTTTAAACAACATATTACCTGTTTTACTCGTAAAAACAAAATGCCCGATCTTTGTTATGGCAACATCAATCACGCTTACAAATCTGAACCCCTACCCCCTATCGGAAAATCTGATCATGATGTAGTCCACCTCATACCCGCATATAGACCTAAAATTCAGACAGAACCCATCATAAAGAAGAAGGTTAAGGTATGGGAGCCTGACAGTATTTGGAATTACAAGGATGTTTTGACTGTACTGACTGGGACCTTTTTCTTTGAATCCTCTGTCAATATCCATGAAGCAACAGATGTCATATCAGAATATATCATGTTTTGTCAAGATTTAATCATTCCATCAAAAACAATCAAAATTTTCCCTAATAAAAACCATGGGTAACGAAGCCACTGAAAACAGTGTTAAATGAAAAGAAAATTGCTTTCAAAAACAGAAAACAAAATGGAACGTAAGAAAGTCCAAATAAAACTGAGAAAGGAAATACGCTCAGCCCAAACAAAGTACAAAGAGAAGGTTGAATTGCAGTTTCAGTGCGGTAATATGCGGAACGCATGGCAAGGTCTAAAGAAATTAACTGGTCAAAACCAAATCCCATCATCACTGTGCCTTACCAAAAGAACAGCAACAACAATTCGCTAATGAACTCAACAAATTTTACTGTCGTTTTGATGCTCATGATTTCACCGATGCATTGGGAGTGATAAAAGAGGAAATCAAAGCAAAGATATAGAAGATGAGATCATTATAGAAGATACAAACAATACTTTCAATGTTTAAAAGACTAAATATCCAAAAGGCGCCGGACCAGACAATATTAGTAGTGTATTACTCAAGAACTGTGGATCTCAACTCTGTCATGTCTTCACTAGACTATTCAATTGGTCTATTAAAACTTCAACTGTCCCTTCTCTCTGGAAAGCCTCAGTGATCTGTCCTATACCAAAAAAGTCTAAACCATCTTCCCTCAATGACTACCGCCCAGTCGCTCTAAACATCCATTGTGATGAAGTGTTTCGAAAGAGCAATACTCAGTCACCTCCTCACTGATACAGTCAGTCATCAAGATCCTTATCAGTTTGCATACAAACGCAACAGATGCACAGACGATGCCACTCTCACACTTTTACACAACGCTTACACTCACCTGGAGAAAACAGATTCTTTTGTTCGTATTCGTATTTTTTTATTGATTTTTCATCAGCTTTTAACACACCATCCAGCCTCATCTCTTAGCGCACAAACTTTTATCCTTAAATGTCAGACCCAGGCTTATCCTGTGTGATCACAGATTTCCTCATCTCCAGATCCCAGTCAGTGCGCTATCAATCTGTCATGTCATCTGTCCTCTTTTGCTCCACAGGTTCCCCTCAAGGTACCGTTCTTTCTCCTGTCCTCTTTACTCTGTACACCAACGACTGCATTGGTACAGAAGAAACACCAGTCATTAAATATTCAGATGATACAGCCCTTGTAGACCTTTCCAATTCTGATGTAACATATTTTGATGAAGTTGAGCGTTTCAGCACCTGGTGTAAAGAAAATTATCTTGAGCTTAACGTCAAAAAAACAAAGGAGATGATCATAGATTTTAGGAAAGCGGAAAATTATGTGCCTGATCTTTATATTGATGGAGAAAAAGTGGAACGGGTAGAGGAATACAAATATCTGGGCACAACGTTAGACAATAAGCTCACTTTCAATACACACACCACCAGTCCGCATACAAAAAAAAATGCCAAACCAGAATGCATTTCCTACGCAAATTGAGGAATCTGCATGTCCAGCCAAAAAT
>JADBJO010000269.1:220000-225000 GCA_016801955.1 Conus betulinus | reverse complement strand
ATCCATCCACACACATTAAAACACAAAGAGATACATGCACAAATTCTTCACACACACACACACACACACACACACACACACACACACACTCTCAATTGTGAGATGTATATTTTGCTAAATGCTGATAGGCATATAACACATTTTATGGATTTCAAATATAGCAGTACATCGTCATCAACAGTTTCTGGCAATACTGGGATATATTCAATGTGCTGAACTTTATGCTGCTCTGTCTTGTTCAAGGTGACGTACAGCAGGAGTATATTCTGTGCTGAATTTCGGGTTTCAAATCCATGTGAATTCATTTACCTTTTTTTTTCATTAGTCACCAATAAAATTTGTGCGTAGACTTGTATGAAGCCTTTCAAAGGTGGGGGAAGGGGGAGGAGGAGAGGTTTGTTCCCCAGTCTAGCAATATGCAATACTATACCAAACTCATCCCTCCCCATCCATTTCACCCAGACTCCCATACCCCTGTGTCGTTCCGAATCCAGAAAGGGGTGTGGCCTACACTGAATAAAATTCTATTTCATTTAGTTACCCCCCACCCCCCCACCCCCCTCTCTCTCTCATGCGCGCAAGCCTTTGTGCATGCAGATGCACACATAGTGGCATGCAGGCACACATACACGCACACTTACATGCTTAAGTAACTCAGTGAGTTTCAGTAACACAGACCTGTATGTAATGATTCTCGAGCACAAGCACCAAATTTCGGTTATTTGTGAATTGGGATCTTTACACACTGTTTTGCAGCTCGTTCCATTATGGCACTTACTTCCAACCTCCCTATGTCTGCTTCTTGTAGACTGCCCTCGTGGGTGATTGAATTTTGATTTTGTTCATCAGGCGGGGAGAATTCGTCAGACTTAACGGTGGTTTACCTCTGCTAGATGGATAGACTAATACACGCAAGTTGTTTTCTGCTGATGCGTGTCACACAGAAGATGAAAGCCAGTTCTAGACAGCCGTAACCATGGTTCTGTCTACAACGCAGTATTTGATGACTCCCACATGATGTAAATAAGGATTTAACACACTTGAATTGTGATGCACTCGTCTGAATCCCCATATTTCAGTCTAAACATATTTGCTTCTATATTTGAAACAAACCGAAACACACGGTAAATATGTGTAATATGTTATAAGATATGTACAAAGTATCATCAAAATATCTTTTAGCAACGCAGAAGGCAATAACTAACTGAAAGTGTCAGTTTCAAAATATCGAAAACATTGCTGAAAACTTTATTTGCAGAATTACGGCTCTTATCATTCAGTGATATCTTCATGCACGCGCACACGCACGCGAACGCGCGCGCACGCGCGCGCGTACACACACACACACACACACACACACACGCGCGCGCGCGCGCGACCCAAATATTTTTGACATGCATTTCCCCATGCTTTCCCAGTACACGTTTTTTTTGAGACTTGACCACAAATGCGCATAGAATTCCATCTGAGCTCGAAATCGCACTCGCAGTTTTTGGCTGAATTACGCAAGCAGTTGTGTGCTGAATTGGCTCCGTTGGCGTTCCATCCCTTTATACGTCATTATTTGTCTTCAGTGGCCTCCTGCAGAATGCCCAGAAGGCCCCTGCTCCTTTGCGAATTGTTGATCTCCAATTCTCAGCATTCAGGTCTTCCCGTTGACTGTCCACAATGCCAGCTCCAAGTAGTTGCCCTATAATCTGGTCCTTGAAACGTTTTTGTTGCAGTTCCTCTATCATCCTTGCCTAAGCCAAGTTCTCAATGGACACCAGCCTTTCGAATTTTCGATTCTTCCAGTTGGAACGCCCAGCACATTTGTCTGAAACAGCAGCATAGCTTCTCCGCTGGAAACGTTGGCCTTATCAAAGGCTTCATTGTTAGTATTTAAGTCTCTCCATAGCCCACGATGATGCACAGCACTGTGACAAAAAACATTCTAGGGGCAGCACTTGGTTTGGGCGCAAGACCTAGGTCTCAGATCCATACAGGACAATGGTGACAACTACTGTTTTGTACACTGGGATCTTGGTTGACTAGTGCTAACAGTGACCTCTCCAGACCTTCTTCCCAGTTGATGTGTGCTTAGTCATTTGCATCCCGCCAGTGGAAAGGCCCAGTATAAGTCAGCCTCATTCTCTACGATTCTTTGCAGTGTTGGCCTTGAGATTATTCCAATGTTTTTATTTTGTTTTGTTAGGTTTCTTGATGTTCCCTTGAGTCTGTATTTGGGGCCACTTCTTCTCTTATGCCGAGCTCTACAAGATGGTCTGTAGTATGGTAGTTTCGATCTTGTTCGATGTTGGTGATTTTTTTTTAACATTTCTTTTGACATTAGATTGGCCAAGCTATTACCTAGTTCTTATCGTTGCCTTCCATGACAGCGTGTCTGCTCTTGCCTTCCATGACAGTGTGTCTGCTCTCTTATTTCCTTCGACACCTGTATGTTCTGGACAATAGATCCATGCGAGTCTTTCCAAAAGAAGGCTGCACATTACTTCATGCCCTCTCTCTTCCTGTTTCACTTCCCACTTTCTGAAGCAGGTTGATGTAGTTAGACAGTATCATGGCCAGCTGAGTCCAAAGCTTGTCTGTGGATGACAGGTAGTGGAGTGTTTGTGTCACTGCTTTTACTTACATTGTTAGACTTGAAGTGGCTAAGTTGTATACACCACTGTCTTCCTGGACTGTTTGGCTATTTTGCTTCAGGTACTTTAAAATAAGCATTCACCGGTTGTAGCCTGTAACTGACTAGCACTGAAGGAAGGTCAAGCTGGTAACGCAAGTTTTATTTGGTGTGTCTTTTGTGGTTTTCATGATCAGTCTCATTACTTCATTTTGAATTCTATTTTTCTGTTTTACACACACACACACACACACACACACACATACACGCACACGCACGCACGCACGCACACACACACACACACACACACACACACACACACACACACACATTCCCCTCCATGATCCAAAAACAAACTGCATGAATGCACTCTATTGAGGCGGTGACAAGATCGGGAGAGTGGCAAATCTACCACCACCGCCCTCCGTCTCTGATTTCTTTTCTCCCTCTCTCTACCTTACGGCTTTTATGACATAAAGCGCCCTCTTCCTCCCTCTCTTTGTTTCTCGTTTCTGGCCCCCCCCCCCCCCCCCCCCCCCCCCCCTCCCGGCCCCTCTCCGCCTGTCAAAAACGAAGTTTTGTTCTACCATTCCCCGTCTTCTCCCTCCTACCATTTACCCTTCCCCTACCCCACCTCTGTCTCTGTCTCTCTCTCTCTCCCTCTCTCTCTCTGTCTCTCTCTCTCTCTCTCTCTCTCTCTCTCTCTCTCCCCCCCCCCCCCCCCCCCCCCTGTCTTTGTCAAAGACTAGGTTTGTGTTACTCTCCCTCCCATCCCCATCCTCTCTCTCTCTCTCTCTCTCTCTCTCTCTCTCTGAGGCCTGTAGCCCGCTAGGCCTTTTCTTGGCTGAAGAAGAATGCGACGCTAACAGCTGAATGTTGTGTGGGTAACTATTTAACATGAAAGGAGGGGCAACATCTTCTATCCCGGTGATAAAGACTCCTACGCTCTCTCTCTCTCTCTCTCTCTCTCTCTCTCTCTCTCTCTCTCTCACACACACACACACACACACACACACACACACACACACACCACCCACGACAAGGCTTATTAATGCGTGTACACACGCGCGCAGTGTATTTGTGATGGGATCATATTGAGTTTTTCCTTCTCTTTACGCATCCTCTTCTCTTCTCCCCCCCCCCCCCCCCCCCCCCCCCTTCCAACTACCTCCTCTTCTCATTCTCCCTTTCACCACATCCAAAGCCCTCTTCCTTCTGTTGACGGGGGAAAACTATGAGCCAAACAATGTTCACATGTTCCAAACAAAACATCAAGAAAACTGGGTGGCCGAGCGTCAACAGTTAGAGAGAGAGGGTGGGGGTAGGGGGTGGGGGGCTGGGAGAGAGAGAGAGAGAGAGAGAGAGAGGGTGGGGGTGGGGGTGAGAGAGACAGAGACAAAGAGATAGACACACGACCCAGACAGAGAGAGCAAAACGTGTGGACACAGCAGACACTATATAACTTACCTGCACGCCTTCGCCTGCACTGCATCCTGGTTGCACGTCGTGCAGGTTTTTTCGCCGTGTCCTGATCGTTACGTGTCCCGCTTGGTGCAGCAGTCTACAACCTGTGACCTTGTGTTTTGCGGCCCATTGTTTCCTGGTCTGCTCAGCCAGCCGAGGGTCACTCTTCCCAGAGTGTGGATCATCACACGACGCTTCTCTGTACGGATAAAGCAGAAAAAAAAGAGAAAGGTCTAATTAGAAAGGTCTTGTTCTTTGATCTCTGCTTTTCGCAGACAACATTTATCCTGTCTCCGTCAAAGATAAGGTAACGATCAATCGCAGGCAGAGAAACCACAGACATTTTTTCTTTCATTTTTTAGCTTTTAACCATTTTGCTCTCTTCTTTTTTTTTTCCCCCAAAGATTTCCAGACTACTGTGTCAAGGCTAGGCGATTCGCCGTTGGCTATACAAAACCGCGCAATTGGTGAACATCTGACGCGGCATTTGATTATCGTTGGGCTACAGCTTGCTCCAGAAAGGCGGGATACAAACACACTCTAGTCTGGGCCTGTGTCGCAC
This sequence comes from Conus betulinus, assembly GCA_016801955.1. Lineage (NCBI taxonomy): Eukaryota > Metazoa > Mollusca > Gastropoda > Neogastropoda > Conidae > Conus > Conus betulinus. The sequence goes on along the minus strand of JADBJO010000269.1, from coordinate 220,354 downwards.
AACAATGTTTCTGGACGAAACATGCATTTTTAAGATGCGCGAAATAGTTTAGAGCAAGGAATACTTCGATGCTTTTTTCAGCGAAAAACTGACAATTGAATGGAACGATTTCAAGCAACGATTATCGTGACCTTGTACTCAGAGGAACATTAAAAACCTACGATTTTGTCAATGTACCTTCTTGACGATGGTAAAGCAACACTGAAAATTGTCGCAGGTCAACTGGGGCTTTACAGACGACTGGTTTTCGTTTGATGTACCTTCAGTAGTCTATGTGAACAACCGATGCCACATTTTTGTTTAATTTTTGAAAGCGATGCTGCACGTTTTCATTCTAAGCTTTGGTGTGGAATC
>JADBJO010000269.1:215000-217500 GCA_016801955.1 Conus betulinus | reverse complement strand
TAGCGAGTCGAGTTATCTGTGATTTATTCTCAGATGCCAGAAGCATTGTTAGTTTGAACTGCGAAGGCTGGTTATAGTATTTAAGAGGAATATACTTTTCTCTTAAATTCTGATACCGCGGACAATGTAAAACAAAGTGAACTTCGGTCTCCATCTGGGAAACACAGAATGGACATAACATATCGTTTTCCGTCATATTTTTACGGAAGCGTAGCTTGTGCAAGTTCAGCTGTGAAATACCTAACCGTAACCTAATCAAACGATTCTTGCTCGCAAAAGATTAAGTACAATCAAATAGGGAGATAGAACCAATTCACTCTTGAATGTTCGATACAACAGGAAACGATCACTTTGTTCCATGTCATGAGAGCATTGCGTCTTGTAATCATTAATAACACTGTCTTTTAATGCTCTCAAAAATGCCTTCTCATCCTCAACCCCCTGATTCTCCCAAACCTCTCCATATCCGTATTTGTACAAGAAGAAACAAAATTGCTGATGCCCATGTATTCTTGTTGTTATTATGAAAATGCAGTAGCATTCTATAGGCCTACGCCTTGTGAGGCAAACGATGAAATGGCATCTTCAAAATTCTTAACCAGTATCGAACATTTTTGAGTTGCAAGTTTACGTATAGCGCGGAAAACGTCCTAACTACCGTAAATCATCACATTAGGAATTCTTATGCTGACATTCAAATATCTTTTTAGTGAGAACAATTGCACTTTTTCCACTATATCAAGATTTCCTATGATGCCCCAAACTTCGGCTCCGTAACTAAGCATAGGTTGGATCTGAGCATCAAAAAGTTTAAAGAATATGACCGGAGATTTTTGTCCTAATGACCAAAGCAACTTTAAAAATGTTAATGACCCCTTTTCTCGCTCGACTCGATAGATCGTTCAAACAGTGAGTAAATGACAGCCTAGTCGACATGATGACACCAAGATATTTATACATATTAACAACTGATACCTTATTCCGTCCCATAATACCATACCTCATGTTCAGAGACATAGCCGCTATTTCTGAAGATGACAATATTTGACTTATCTAAATTCACGATTAAACCAAGCCTTTTTGTCATGTCATGCAACACATTAAATTGGGTTTGCAAGCCTGTGATCGAATCAGAAACTAGAATAATATCATCGGCAAACATAAGAATAAGAATTTTTTTTAAATCAGGAATAAACTGAATTCCATGTCTTCCTCTTTGGATGATTTCTTCCGCCAATTCGTTTATGAACAAAGAAAACAGGACAGGACTGCATTTTCTCCCCTGTTTTAAACCAGTGGGACACGTGAATGCTTCGGTCAGATCACCTTCCACTCTAACTTTTGCTTTTACAATGTTATATATACTAGTTATAGCCTGGTACATTTTCCCTCGAATACCCTTTTCTTCAGGACGGTCCATAACTTCGAGCGAGCGACAGAATCAAAAGCTTTCCTAAAATCTATAAAAACCAATATATATTTTTTTGTGTGTAAGAATAATTGTTTCTGCACCATGACAAACAACGTAAAAATTTGATCAACAGTGCTTTTTTTTTTACCTGAAGCCTGCTTGACAATCGTTTATTACATTATTATGTTCGATCCATTTTGATAATCTTTCATTTAATATATGACTGTATAGCTTACTGCAGACATTCAATAACGAAATACCACGATAATTATCAGGTAAGCTCCGATCGCCTTTTTTGAAGAGAGGCTGTATAAAGGCTTCAGACCACTGTAACGGATAGGTTCCTGAGGTAAACATTACAGTAAATAATGCAACTAAAAAAAGAAGCAATTATGGTGATAGAATTTTTAAATACTTCGCCTGTGATCCCGTCAGGACCTGCTGCCTTGCCATTTTCTAACGAACGCACGGCAGCAAAAACTTCATTCTCGGTTATATCTGCCTCAAGAGAATCTGTGTTTACATGCCGACCGTCATCATCGGTCCACTGGCCGTTATCATCCTCTTCATTACCTTCACCATCCACAACATTTGAAACATTGTCAGAATTTGACTGAAATACTTGGGGGAAATGTGTGTACCACTGCTCTTTACTAATGTTGTTTGGTACAGACTTTTTAGAAATACAAGATCGCAACTTATTCCAGAATCCTCTCGGATTATTGATATTTGCATGTAATGCCGCCAGTGTCGACGTACAGTGGTTTTTCTTTTTAATCCTAAAGAGCTCTTTATATTCTCTTCGTTTCTCGTTATATGCAATTCTTAAAACATCATCATCCCCATGTCTGTAATACTGTCTCAAATCACATCTAAGTTCCTTTCTGCATTGACTACATTCTTGGTCGAACCATGGGTCTGATATTCCTTTTCCTACTGTTACCGTTTTCTTGATACATAAACAAGTACTCAGCAACGCTTCGTTAAATATCTGAAGGGCTTCGTTAATGTCAGTATTATCAATGAGGATGCTGTCCCTAAAACTGCTTTTAAATACATTAGATGTCATATTTTTCTTAAAATCTTCAA
>JADBJO010000269.1:202500-210000 GCA_016801955.1 Conus betulinus | reverse complement strand
TCTTCTCTCGTCTTCTTCTTCGTCGTGTCTTCTTCTTTTTGTCTCCTTTTTCTTCCACGTCTTCTTTTTCTAACATAAACCTGTTGGTGTTTTCCTTTTATCATCGAAAGCAGAGGGCAGACACCAACAGTTGATATCTAGTGTCTGCAACAGAGAGTTAAGATGAGAGAAAGTGTCCTCCTCAGTGCTGCTGCCGCCATTTAAGGTCTCGCCTGACACGTGATCTGTGCCTGCCCTTTCCCTTTGTGACGTAAAATCCAAGAGTGCAAATCAGTGAGGAGCGTCGCTCAGATTCGGTTTTGTCATCGATCTCTTTATGTCAGAAACTGTTTCACCATATGAATTCAAACCGTCAGCAACGACTGTCTTTCAGTTCGGTAGTTTTGCATAACATGGTCAGGTTGTTAGTTATATGATGCAGATTAATTCCTCTGTGCAACAACTGACCCGAAGGCTAGCAGTGTTATGTGTAGACGCCAACGGGTCCCTACTTCTTTTTTCTTACCGAAACTCCCTCAAACCTCCGAGACTTAACTGACAACCCAACCCCTCCCCCCATCCCTAACCCCCAACCCCTTCTCCATTTTCACAAAATGGCCGATGCATTCTCGGACACTGGATACTATAATGCGCCAACCAGGTTTGCAAATTAGATCTCGTCAATGTCTTTCGACCCATACCACAATGCGCTTATTCCCCAAAAAAGTTTGAAAATTAATTTTTTTTCTCAATCAAAACACAGCCCGTATATGCTCAGTTGCCTCTTTGCTGAGATAATCTTATATTGGCATATTGTTGATCCTTCCTGTTCTCACACCCTCGCCCCCACTTTCCCTCCCCCCCCTCTCTCTCTCTCTCTCTCTCTCTCTCTCTCTCTCACACACACACACACACACACACACCACACACACACATGCACGCACGCACGCACACACACACACAGACATGCATGCACGCACGCACGCACGCGCACGCACGCACGCACGCACGAACGCACACACAACACACACACACACACACACACACACACACACACACACACACACACACACACACACCTACAGGGCCCATAAAGAGACGGAGACAGATGGATGCGTGTCATCAGAGACCAAGGAAAAACACAGGTAAAACAGACAGACATGCAGATAATCATAAGTATATATCAGAAAAAAGTGGTCAAAAATCACAATCAGGCCAGTTTCATAAGTACCTTAATAAGTGATTCACACTGGATACTCAGAATATAAAAATCACATCATACAGTACAAAATAAATGGAAAAGAATTGAGCCACAAAAAGACGTGAAATAATTTTTATCAGCTGATTCAGTACCGGCTACTGTTTGATCAAGAAAACGAAACGTGATGATTGATTTCAGGCTCCGGTTTGAAATATTTTTCTGTAAATGTAGACGTTCAGTTACTACATAAATCTGACTGAACACACACATCGTTGTACAGGCATTTGATAGCACTTTGGCTTCACCTTTTTCAAACGACAGCAACATATTCGATTCTGTCCAATTATCTTGATAAATGCTGTTAACCAAATATATAAATGAAATAATGTTACTAAAACGCTAACACGGCTTCATCTGAACTTTCGAAAACTCACAAATCAAACCATCAGATTCAGCTGATTATAGATAATAGATCGATAGACAGATAATAGATAGATAGATATCCAAAGTCTCATCAGAAACATTACTTCTGCCCTCAATATTGGTCTCTTGTATAATCCTTCAGATTTATCTACAACGATAAACCATATCCCTTCTTGAGAAATTTCCAAAATGGTCAAATCATTGATCAACAGATGAACTTTTTGTGGTCATTATTTTTTACGTGAGTTTCCTTGAGTGCTTCCATTTTGCGTGAATTTCGTTGAGTGCTTTCATTTTGCGTGAGTTTCCTTGAGTGCTCCCAAAACAGTCTTCTGGCATTCAATGGAATTCGGCGGTTATTTATCAACGATTCATTTACACTCTTCCATTTTGTTTGAGTTTCCTTGAGTGCTCCCAAAACAGTCCTCTGGCATTCGATGGAATTCGGCGGTTATTTATCAACGATTCATTTACACTTCTTTCTTTGTATGGCCGTTTTTGTTTTCAAATTCTCTTCTAGCATTTTTTTTTATCTAAAGGACGCTTAGATATTTTAAGCAAACCATTCTCTGCTTGGCTGCTTACATGTCAGTGATCATTACCTCCCATGTCTCTGATCTTTAACAATTTGATCAAACGTATCTGTTACTGTATCAAAAACAACTTCAATTTAATATGTAGCAATGTTTATGATTTCTTTCTCTTCGCTTCGTTTAATTACCGTGTCAAAAAAGGTCTGAGCATGCACTGAAATCCTCCTGTACTTGACAATTTGGGCCATTATCTCCATTCGCATTCAATGAATTTATGATAAAGTAGGATTTATCTTACTATCAAAGCATAACCAAACAGGAAAGACAGTGCTATACAGTCACAAAAGAAAGTTATGGAAGTTTGGGGAAAAAAAATCACATTGCATCCTTGATCAGAAATCTCTCCCTTTCTGTCTGTCTGTGTCTGTCTGTCTGTCTGTCTGTCTGTCTGTCTGTCTCTCATATCGACAGACAGACAGACAGATATAGCTAGATATACATCACATAATCTATTTGAATTATATGATCCCACAGCTGTGCGCAAGTCTAACCATTTTTTGCCGTCAGAATTCATCACTATCAGAGAGAGAGACAGACAGACAGACAGACAGACAGACAGACAGACGGACATACGGACAGACAGAGTAACGACAAATAAGAATCAAACTCCTGTTCTTTGACAAGTAGTGAGCTGAATGCTAAGATGTGTTAACAACTGTTGGTTCTGACCTCTCGTCGGATCGACCCGGACGGAGAAAAGGTGGACACGTACCAAGTTTAACAACTTTTGTTTCACTGGACGATTCGCAAATAACGATTCCCAAATGACCATGTCAATGGCCTCAAAACAAGACAGTGTCCTTCTCAAACTCTTTCACTTTAAATCGCCTTCACATCACATTATAAAGAAGGACGGAACTGAGTTTCTTTTACATTCAGCGAGCCAGACGCGGAGTGAACGTGAAAAGACAAGAGTCAAGTCTGATCTCCCGTTGAATCGATCCGGACCGAGGACTTAGGCTGTGACTCTGGCAAGAAAGAGCAGCACTTTGATCTTTTTCAGTCAGAGAGAGAGAGAGAGAGAGAGAGAGAGAGAGAGAGAGACGGTTGAAGAGGGATGAGGTGGCGGTAAATTGCACATTTCTAACTACATCAAATGAGAGATAATCCTTCACTAATTGGGTTGAAGGTAATTTCTGTTCAACTAAAACTTTTCGATGCCATTTGAGTGGGTGTGACTTTCTCAGTTTGGCCATCGACAATCTGTGTGAACCTTTGAGAGGACTATAAAAACTTTTGCCCAGAAATTCGTTGATATTTCCTGGTACAAACAAAACCAAGTACTAAAGACACACATTTCTTGACGCCCAGTTGTTTTTGCTTTCGACCCTAAGTAAGACTTCCGTGACAACCGATCATTATTTTAACCGATAACAAAAGCATTCATTAATTTGTTGTGTTTCTTAATATGTGGATTCCAATCTGTCTCGACATACACATTGTCATTTAGTGTTCTCATGCCAGCTTCAAGTCGAAGTAAATCAACAGTCTAAAGTATGTAGCTACCGGTTTTGCTATCCATTCAAAAAAAAAAAAAACCAACTTTGAACCTTATAAAACAATGGTCTGAAAGTGAATATAAAGAATATTATTGACAAAAAGATGTACGGAACTGCTATTCAGTAAAGAGACTGTTTCTCGTACATAACTATAATATATTAGAAATATTGTTATGCAGTGAAGAGACTTTGTTTACAGCACATAACTATATTACATTATGAATATTTGTTACATTATAAACATCTTAGTAATCAGTTACAAAGCTCCACAGCACTGGTAACATGGTAACATAAATACCGGCATTGCAGTGCTGTTATACACTCATCATTCTCCCTACTAACATATAATTGCCTTTTCTAAAGGCAATGTGATTTACCAGTCAACCACAACTGCTTAGCTGGGTTTTTCAGTTTGTTCAGTTTTGTCTGTCGATCAACTGTTTCCGAAAACAAAACTGTATCCTCTCAAGTAGTAAACATTAAGAATAAATCTGCATAATCAACATTATATCTAGCACCATGCTTCATTATCAATTAGTTCTGATGCTGGATTATTACAACATCGTGAAAATGAAATAGGACCGCACCTTATATTCCAGTTTGACATGTGTAGTGCAGTTCATATTACCGGTAAATTTCTTGTGCATCTTATTCTTGTTTGATCACTCTTGATACATTAAAACATTTTTTTCCTGATTTATCACTTTCTATCGGAAGAGGCCGCATCCATCGAATTTTTTTTCCCCAGTATCAGCACATGCCACTTGTAATTTGCGATTAAAAGAGTGTCCAAGTCAAAGCCAAGAGAGCAAACGCGTGACATTAGTTGGATACCACGTTTGAATCATGCCCAGTGATAGTATTTTATTATCATTCTCTTTGTACTTTGGTATTTGGCTTATTAATAATGGTGCCGAAAACCTTACGACTGATGATGTCAGAAAGAAATACGTTTCTGTGATTTAGCAGCCTATCATATCATTTTTCTTACACACGGAATGGTGATGGATTCATACCAGATTCTGTGAATAATGCCTTTATCAATCAAGGCGCTTCTTTCCTTTTGTTTCAAAAAATCTTAACAACTTGTATCCAGGGCTCTCTTACAAGCCCTTCGCTGATCTCGGCTTTTCGGGGTTTTTTTTTTAACCGCTACGAGCGATTAATATTTCACCTCAGGAAATTGAGTGATTCATATATATTCATTATCCAATTTTGGCAAGCAGTCCTGCTGGCATATTGTGAGTCTGTATCTAAGGGATATCGTTCCCAGACTGGTTCTCTTGGAATGGCATGTTTGTAATAAGATTTCCAGAATTCTTTTTGATCATAGACAAAAACTAGTAACTTGTCCAGGGCATTCCTACTGGATTACCCATGCATACCCATGATTATCACGGTTGTCTTTATCACCCATTTTCATCCCCACCGTTTGACATCTTAGAAAATGTGTTCTACCGTGCATACGTTTTTGATTGTTTGTTTGTTTGTTTTTTAAATTATCATAGCATTCCTTGCCAAACCACCCCTCATTGTTTTACTATTTCGCATCTTAATACTCGTCTTCATACATGTATAATATCTTACACTCTGATATAATCATCAAACACTCCAAAGTATCATCAATGTTTACATCAATCAACTCGAGCAACCCGTATTTCACGGTGGGTTGCTATCTGACGTATATTTCTAAGAAAAATCATGGCTGTCTTCTTTCAATCCATACAAATGTATCTGTCACGTGCATGACATCACTTTTTCAACAATAATTTATCATACGGGGAAACAAAATTCAACTGGTAAATGGCCAGGTTTAAATCAACAAGCAATGCACAAGTCGGATACGTCACAGACAAGGGCAAAGATTCGTTAGACAAAACGAAATACTGATTCACACGGCTTGCATTTCTCTTGTTCATACATTGCACCTTTGCTGGTCGCCGCTGGATGCTTCATTTACTACATCAAATCCAGGGCAGAGCGTAGGTTTGATACAGATTCAACATGACCATTTATACATATTCTGAAATGACAAACAGATGCCACTGTATGACTTGTAACAGAACTGATATTTACTATTTCAAGTTCCTGTTATGTCACCGGTCAGTGACTTGTTGCCGATCGCGAAAGGCGACAAAATGACAATCAACGGCAATAAACAACGGCTAAAAGCGACGACACAGTGGTACACCTGCTTTGCCGTTCTGCTGCCTGCGACAAAACCGCAGGCCGGAGACAAAACGGCGACTTATCATAGTATATAGAAAGCTGTCGTTGGCCCATTGTGTGTGAACAAGAGCAAGAACAAGAACATATTTTATTGCCACATAAAAAACAGAGGTTTTGTGGGGCACAGATGATCAAGTTAAGACATTCAATTAAACTAATCCCAACGTCGTCACATCTTGCAAAACATAACATTAGTAGCAGAAAGAAAAAGCACAGTGTGTATCAGAATCTGATTTACATTTTCTGTCTCGAAGAGAAAAACACAACAGAATAAACTGGGAGGTATAGGTTAGAAGCAGTCCAATAATATGAGCTCCGAAGGTTTTGTCATGTTAGTCTGCGGTGGAAAAATCTGTTTTTGTGATCCTTGTGATCAGGTCATAACGTTGTTGGTCAAATAATTTGCAGTCATCGAGAAAACGTAGCTCGTCCTCAACGACCTGGCATGTCGTGCATAATCTGTCTTCTCTGTCAGTGTTGGTATAACGGCCCCTCTCAATTTGGAGTTCATTGGCGCTTATTCGTAATCCAGTTAGTGTTCGTCTGCAGTCTGTGTCAACGCGTTGCTCCAAATAAGCCGCCTGTTTGTATTCAGTAGCAACTGTGGCAGAAAATTTGAGCTTGGGTGTGCTTCCGTTCTTTTGTTTCTCCCAGAAGTCAACATAAAACGTTTCCAGCTTCGCATTAATTAGAAACTTCAGGCGAGTCAAACTAAATGTACTCTGATTTTCCCAGACATGCTGCAATCCTATCGTTGACAAGATTTATCATATAAACTTCGCCCATTTGCTTTCTTCGGTGTCCTGAGAGATCATTGATTGCTAAATCTGTTGTTGGTAAGTCTTTGTCTGACTCTAATATGTATCCAGAATGCGATAATGTGGGTTATCACTTTAAAAGTAATCGGGAATCTCCAGTTCGCCCCAAAACCGGTAATGTCATTGCTTTTCTGTGGACTCTTTATAATTGACTGCAGAATTTAATATGTGCGGTTTCATGTGGGAATTTGTTTGCAAGACGGGTTTTGTGTGCGCGCGCGCGCGCGCGCGTGTATGTGTGTGTGTGTGTGAGCGCGCGTGCGCGCGCGCGCGCGTGTGTGTGTACGCGCGTGTGTGTGTGTGTGTGTGTGTGTGTGTGTGTGTGTGTGTGTGTGTGTGTGTGTGTGTACGTGTGTGTGCGTGTGTACGTGTGTATGCGCGCGCGCGCGCGCGCGCGCGTGTGTGTGTGTGTGTGTGTGTGTGTGTGTGGTGTGTGTGTGTGTGTTCATTCGTTCTTTAATTTAACGTCTATCCACCTAACAGTGATCTTAGACAGTATGTAAGTGTTGTATGTGTGTATGTGTGTTTTCAAGTGCATGCATGCGAACGGTTGGTGTTGATTTTTGGCGTACGTAGGTATGTATAATGCAATTAGGCCTAGATGAAATAAATAATAATGATAATAATAATAAAAAAAAAAACCACCACATAACTGAATCCAAAACTTTAAAGAAACACTAAATAAGCAACTAACACCAAGATGGGGAAAATAAAATAGACATTAAAGTAAACGTCCAATTGGGCTCTCTTATCAGTCC
>JADBJO010000269.1:160000-197500 GCA_016801955.1 Conus betulinus | reverse complement strand
ACATACATACATACATTTTTTTCCTGACAGGGGAAAAGGCACAAGCTATATTTGTTATCCGACGTGAGATCATGCACACAGAAGGGATTTTTGCACAGTTATGAGGCCACTTCTGCGAAAGAAAACCAGGGCATTTTTGATTGCTGAACAGACGATCGATTGCACTGTTCGAGGCCAATTTGTAAAAGGAAACATTACTCATGAGTCCGTGAGGATGCGACCTAGGCTTTGTACAGGAAACGTGTTTCATGTGAAACCATAGTAAGAAGTATTAAACGTACAGAGCGTGAACATTATTTGTTAATGAAAATGAATGACTCTTTCCTGTTTGTCAGACTTGTTGTATGGCAACGTTTGCGCGAGCGACTGAGAGTCTCATACTCCCCCCCACTCCCCCCTCCCCACTTCACATGCATGCCCAACACACACACGTGGCTAAGCGCTTTTCTGCTTCTTCTTCTTCTTCTGTATATTTCAGATCGAGGCCTGGAGGGGAAAGGGGACAAAAGGAGGGGAGTGTGGTAGGACAAGGACGGGGTGGAGGTTGGGAGTGCTGCTCCGGATCCCCTTATAACGCCCACCGTTACCCCATTCCTCCTCCTCCTCACACACACACACACACACACACACACCACTACACCATTAACCCTCCTCCCTCTCTCTCTCTCTCTCTCTCTCTCTCTCTCACACACACACACACACACACACACACACGCAAGCCGCCCAAAGGGACAAACCATTGTAGCGATGGCATTCAGTGGCGATGTAAATATAACCACACTAGGTCCTTTCAAGGCTGTCACAATAACGAAGAGAAAGAAAGAATAGCAACCCCACTAAACAAACTACAACGTACAAAATTACATACAGTTATAACAGCTTCCTTCCGACATCCCGAGGACAGAGAAAAATCAGGTCACGCTGATGGCGTCTACCTTTCCGCTTGATTGAACACCTTTCCGCTTGATTGTTCACTCCCACAACAGCAACAACAACCCCCCCCCCCCCCCCCCCCCCCCCAAAAAAAAAAAAAAAAAAAAAGAAAAGAAAAAGAAAATGTACACAAAACGCAAACGAAATAAATAACGGTGCTCCCAAAAAAAGCCAGATGGACAAATAAGCAGTACGGAGCGGATGGTTAGTGCCTACAAACAAAAGACTGCAATATAAGCAGTGCAGAGTGAATGGCTAGTGCCCACTTTGGAAGGTGGGCAATATATGAACAGTGCAGAATGGATGGCTAGTGCCCACTGTGGAAGGTGGGCTTTGTATAAACGATACAGAGAGCATGACTAGTGCCCACAGTGGAAAGTGAGCTTTGAATAAACAATACAGACAGTATGGCTAGTGCCCACTGTGGAAGGTGGGCTTTGTATAAACAATACAGACAGTATGGCTGGTACCCACTGTGGAAGGTGGGCTTTGTATAAACAATACAGACAGTATGGCTTGTGCCCACTGTGGAAGGTGGGCTTTGCATAAACAATACAGAGAGTATGGCTAGTGCCCACTGTGGAAGGTGGGCTTGCATAAACAACACAGAGAGTATGGCTAGTGCCCACAGTTGAAGGTGGACTTTGTGTAAACAATACAGAGAGTATGGCTAGTGCCCACTGTGGAAGGTGGGCTTTGTATAAACAATACAGAGAGTATGGTTAGTGCCCACTGTGGAAGACGGGCAATATATAAACAGTGCAGAGTGAATAGCTAGTGCCCACTGTAGACGGTGGGCTTTATATAAACAATACAGAGAGTATGGCTAGGGCCCACAGTGGAAGGTGGGCTATGTATAAACAGTGCAGAGTGAATGACTAGTGCCCACTGTGGAAGGTGGGCACAAAGTGAATAGCTAGTGCCCACTGTGGAAGACGGGCAATGTATAAACAGTGCAGAGTGAATAGCTAGTGCCCACGGGCAATATATAAACAGTGCAGAATGAATGGGCCCACTGTATGGTGGGCAATGGGCAATATGTTGTTGCCTCGTTCGTCATGTCTTTAGATGGATTCCCCCGTCTCCTCGACAAAGGTGGCAGTACGTCGCAGGTCCTCCAGTCCTCCGTAGGTGGGCAATATATGAAGAGTGCCGAGAGTTGGACTAGTGCCCGCTGGTAACTAGCCGACGGAAAACACAGATTACTTGTGCAAGGTTAAGAAAAAAGGTTATTTAAGTCTTTTTTTACCCTCTGGTGGTAAGCCCACTCGTCACGGAAACCGCGCAAAGTGGATGGCTAGTGCCCACTATGGAAGGCGGGCAAGACTAACAGTGCAGAGTAGATGGCTAGTGCCCACTGTGGAAGGCGGGCAATATAAAGTGCAGAGTGGATGGCTAGCCCCACTGTGGAAGGCGGGCAATATAAACAGTGCAGAGTGGATGGCTAGCCCCACTGTGGAAGGCGGGCAATATAAACAGTGCAGAGTGCAGAGTGGATGGCTAGGCCCCCTGTGGGAGGCGGGCAATATAAACAGTGCAGAGTGGATGGCTAGGGCCCACTGTGGAGGCGGGCAATAAAACAGTGCAGAGTGGATGGCTAGTGCCCACTGTGGGAGGCGGGCAATACAAAGTGCAGTGCAAAGTGCCCACTGTGGATGGCTAGTGCCCACTGTGGAAGGCGGGCAATACAAACAGTGCAGAGTGGATGGCTAGTGCCCACTGTGGAAGGCGGGCAATATAAACAGTGCAGAGTGGATGGCTAGTGCCCACTGTGGAAGGCGGGCAATATAAACAGTGCAGAGTGGATGGCTTGTGCCCACTGTGGAAGGCGGGCAATATAAACAGTGCAGAGCGGATAACTAGCGCCCACCATGGAAGGTGGCTAATAGTAACAGTGCAGAGTGGATGGCTAGTGCCCACTGTGGAAGGTGGGCAATATAAACAGTGTAGAGTGAACGGCTAGTGCCCGCTGTAGAAGATGGCTAATAGTAACAGTGCAGAGTGGACGGCTAGTGCCCACTGTGGAAGGAATTACAGGATTACTGCATAGTTTCCAGAACAGCTGGCAAGTTCTACACTGGAACAAGAGAGAGAAAAAAAAGAAAACTTGCTAGAATAAAGACAGGCGACTACTCGAAAAGTTAGAGAGAGACAGAGACAGGACATAGGGAGAGACATAGACAGAGAGAGAGAGAGAGAGAGAGAGAGAGAGAGAGAGAGAGAGAGAGAGACAGACACAGACAGACAGACAGACAGACAGACAGAGAGGCAGAGACAGAGACGCAGATAGAGAGAGACGGAGAGAGACAGACACAAACACAGACAGAGACAGAAAGGCAGAGAGAAAGAGAGACAGAGAGTAAAAGGAAAGGTACGGTAAACGAAAAACAACAACAACAACTGGAACAGTTGAACAGCCTCGAAGGCTTGAAAACATTGGATGATAAGAAAGAGAGAGAGAGAGAGAGAGAGAGAGAGAGAGAGAGAGAGAGAGAGAGAGAGAGAGAGAGAGAGAGAGAGAGAAAAAACAGAGAGATGGACAGAGACAGAGAGAGACAGACAGGCAGACAGACAGACACAGACAGAGACAGAGAGAGTCAAGTGAACAGACAGCGAGAAAACGCGCGCGCTGAAAGAAACGGACCAGCACAGAGTTTCCCGGGAGGGGGACAGACACAACTCATACAGAAAGACCCCACGGCCCACAGCATTCTCATGCTGGAGAGAGAGAGAGAGAGAGAGAGAGAGAGAGAGAGAGAGAGAGAGAGAGAGAGAGAGGGAGGAAGGGGAGGAATGGGGACGTGGTTTGGGTGTGGGAGGTGGGGGTCAATGGATGGATGGATGCTGAAAGACCGAAACAAAGCAATCAAGGCAAGGCGGTGGCGGCGGCGGGCGGCCAAGGCTGGCAGAGTGATGACAGAATAAGAGAGACCTGTCGTTATCCGGCCCGGGGTTCATCCACTGAGCCTTTGGCAGCCGGACGATGGATGGACTCTGGCTGTAATTGGAGCCACCCACCCTCCGCCCACCCTCCCTCTCCTTCCCCCTCCCCCTTCCCTTCAAAAAAAAACGAAGAACAAGAACAAGAAAAAGAAGACGGAGAAGAAGAACAAGAGGAAGGGGAAAAAAAAGGAAAAAGGGAAAGGTTGGGTTGAATCGTTCAAGTGGGGGATTTTCTTCTGTCTCTCTGGTTGATCTTCTTCTCTCACGACCTGTTACGGCTTTTTCGGACGGGGAAGATGGGGGTTTCGAGGGTGTGGGTATGAGTTGGCCCAGTGGTTAGCGTCCCAGACTTAGAGGGCTTGGAAGTCCGTGAGTTCGATTACCATCACAGACATTTGTTTATGGGAATTTTCCCCTCCAGCCCCTGAAAGCTTTTACCCAGCGCCGTGACAGAGTATAAGGGATCAAATGGGAATACTGGAACCACACAGACAAGTTTCATCTTCTTAACGGGTGCTGCGTCTCTGAGAGAATTGCTGTAATGTTCTGACCAACACTGCAGGTGTCTGTGTCTCTCGGGCCTGTTTAACACCGGGATTGTGAAAGGAAGCGAAGAGTAGCCTACAACCCTGTCATCTAGTCTCTGATCAGAATGGGTCTTCACCACATCAATTACGCCATTCTCATTCTCAGAGATCGTCAATTAAAAACAAATATCACAAACTCTGTGCCCTGTCTGCTCGTAAACTATTCTCCAGTCTCTCACCCCATTAATCCGGAAACGTTGAGCGTTTTCCATTTAAAAAAACAAAAAAGAAAAGAAAAAGAAAGAAAAAAAAAACCTGCTCGTCAGAATACATCCATACATTGGTATCAATGCGGGTAGATTTAAAGAGCAAAGCTCCAAGGCGGAGGACAGGTCCTTCCACTTTCGGTGAAGCTCAGCAGGAGTCGCAGTTTTTTCAGGTTTTAGTTGGGTGATCTTATTAAATAAGATCCTTAAATTTTAAGGATCTGACTGCCGCAAACTGGCTCAGCTCAAACCGACGGTCGAGTCTGCGTCCGTTCGTGTTACGACCGTTAAAATTATCCTAAAAATTCCACAACAGTGTGCTCTGATAATCTATGTCGGACACTTCACAGGAGACTGAAAAAGTACACGGAGATTAGAGTAAGCTGATCAATTTATATGATTTTACATATCAACGAGGAACTTCCCAGATAACTCAATGACCGGGCGATGGCCTGGTTCCATTGCCCAACAGCAACCGTTAAACATAAAAGTGTCGCGGGATCTTCCTACAAATCAGCAGACGTTACCATTTTCTATGCATCGAGGAAGAAATGTCGGCTAAGGATAATGAGACATGATGTTCTCTTTTACCACAAACTCGCAGATGTAACCTTTCTTTTTTGTATCAAAGATGAGCGCATGGTAAATGGAAAGTTAGAAACTAGTTCGCGTGAACTTCGTCTTTGCTTTTGTCTCTTTTAGTCATAAACATTAGCATCTGTGTCAGTCTGTATGATTCAGCAGATTCTGTCAACTTCCTTGCGATTGGTGGGAACAGCCGTCTATATTCACCTATTGGGTAATGCGCGTACGTTCATTGAGAGTTGTCGCACATGTATACATGTAATCGTCATGCATTTAAAGACGTTTACTTTATAAGCAATACGAAGTGAAATGCGACCAGAGGCGAATACAAACACAATAAAATGCCACGTTCATAACTGATATGATTAACATCTGGAGTAGGGTGGTTGATGGGAAAAGAAGAATAGAAGATATAACAGTGATGGGGTTGAGAGAGAGAGAGAGAGAGAGAGAGAGAGAGAGAGAGAGAGAGAGAGAGAGAGAGAGAGAGAGAGAGAGAGAGAGAGAGAGAGAGAGAGAGAGTTTGTTTATTCATTGAAAACCTTGTCAAGGGATATGCAAATTAGTCCATACACAACAATGATTATTTCCACGTTTTTTCTATGTCCTCTGATTAAGACATAAGACAAAGCTGTTCTGCTTATCTTAAACGTTTCACACAAATAAATTCACAGAGTTTTTTGACAGTTTCTATTTTTGTGGGTAAGATCAATGATCTGAAGCTGAAGTTATTTGGATTCTTTATTGCAAAATACAAACTTCTTTTTTTGCCATTTAAGAATGGACAACACAGGAGAAAATGAACATTATCGAGTTAGGCTTTTTGACATAATGGACATATCGAGTTAAATTCAGATTGATAGATTAAAAGTATGAAAGAGCAGCAGTATCTAATGTTCCAAAACGAAACCCGTCATCGTGAATTTCAGTGTCCATCTATATCTCTCATAAATATGAGTACACATGATGCGTTGAATTTGTAAACAGTGATTCAAACCTCTTACTGTTTTGCATACGGGTTTTTTTTTTTTTTTTTTTTTTTTTTTTTTTTTTTGATCTTACCACCCACAATCAATCAAACGCTGTTCAACTACTTGTAAAAACAATATACACTCATTCAATGCCTCGGTTCGACCAAACAAATTCCAAGTCCAAAGTGTAAAAGTGACTCTCCGGCATTTGTCACCCATGTAGATTTTGTGCAGGCATCCAGTTTACAGATAACAATACATGCCTTGTTTGGAGAGAGAGAGAGAGAGAGAGAGAGAGAGAGAGAGAGAGAGAGAGAGAGAGAGAGACAGACAGACAGACACACAGACAGACAGACAGACAGACAGACAGACAGTGAGAGACACAGAGACAAAGAGAGAGAGAGAGAGAGAGGGAGACAGACAGACAGACAGTGAGAGACACAGAGACACAGAGACAAAGAGAGAGAGAGAGAGACAGAGGGGGGGGGGGGGGGGTGACAGACAGACAGACAGACAGTCAGTATCTCATTCAGCTCGTCCCGTCTACAACTATCTCAATCTGCAGTGCGGGCATGGTCAGAGTTGTCATTGAAGGTAAGATGTCAGAAAGGAAATCTCGCCCAAATTCTGCCTTGCTTCCCCTCCGCCCTCTCTCTTCCTTCCCCTCTGCCCTCTCTCTGCCTCCCCCCTCTTCCTTTCCACCCTCCCCAGTACGACATTTACAGAAACCTCAAACTGGCAGAGATCCGTTGTGGAATGCTGACTTTTTTTCCCTCATAAAAATGTCCCTGCACAAAGACGCGACCCAGCGTGTACAGCAACCCAATGTCGAAGGAGGACCCCTTCTCACGCGACTATGACAAGATCAAATCACCGTCACCCGTGAGGGGCTTAGCAAATGGTGTGCTGCCCGTGCGGGATTAGTACAGACACCACTGAACACCACCACCTAAAATTACTCAGCAACAGTGCAGCGTCTTCTCTTGTGGGTTGGCTCGTAACGACCTATAATTGTTGTGAACCGGCGGGGCTGAGGATTTCACGGAACGAAACTGGTTGCGGCTGCGTGTGAGAGGAGAGGCATGTATGGGGAGGGGGGTTAGGGGGTTGCGGGGGGTGGGGGGAGGAAGAGGGGGTTGGGAGCGGGGACGGGCGGTTGGTGCTCGGGACGTGGGAGTATTGACACTAAGACGGCACGGAAGGGAAAGAGACCACAAAAAAAAAGAGAGAAAAACAGGAAAAAGAAAAAGAAAGAAAGAAAAGAAAGAAAAAAAAAAAAAAGAAAAAAAAAAGAACAGAAACAAAGAAAACAAAAAAAAAAAAAAGAAAGAAGAAAAAAAAAAAGTACGGTATGAAGACCTGCTTTGGCTGTCCTAATGATACGGCATTTGCAGTCGGCTCGGCCGTTAATAACGCGATTGCCTCGTTATGATGAAGCTAAAGTGGCGGTTATCTCAATGCCGGCAGCTCTGTGTGTGTGTGTGTGTGTGTGCTTGACGCCCTTCACACCGGAAGGAGACACCAGTGGTGACGTCAGGCGTACTGTGACGTCAACCCAAGACTCGAGTTGCTCGAGAGAGAATAAGAATAGTGCGACCGATCTCACGTCTCCCGGACAACCAGTATGGGACGGGTGGAGGTGGGGGAGATGGTGGGAGGTGACAAAAGGGGAGGTATGTATGAAGGTGGAAGAGAAGAAAGCGGTAGAACTGAAGACCTGTACCGCTTCCAATACATTAGTATCCCACTCATCCCCCACCCCCCCCATCTCTGTCATAATTCTCTCTCTCTCTCTCTCTCTCTCTCTCTCTCTCTCTCTCTCTCTCTCTAACATACAAACAAGCATTGGCATACTACAAGTAATGTGAAATGTGAAAGCGTTTAACAGCTAAGAACCTCAGGTATGCAAATATTTTCATACCTTGATAACCAGAGACCTCCTTATATATGATTCGTAAAGCAAGTTAACTTTCGATTTCTAATGAAACACAGCACGTCAACAACCGGCAGAAAAATATGATGTTCTTTTTTCTTTGTTTATTGATCCGTTGAATCATTTCCCTTTCAGATGAGCTTATCGCTTTAATCATTGTTCCTTTTAAATGTGTAATCCGTGTACACGGGCGAGAGCCTTTCAACGAAATTCCAGAGCTCAGCAGAAGGATGGCAATGTTCGCTTTTTTTTTTTTTCGTTATGTATTGATTCATTGAATTATTTCCCCTTCAGAATTACTTATCCCTTTAATCTTTTTTCTCTTTCAAATGTCACCGTGTAACAGTCCAGTAGCTTCACAATTCATCTGTGTGTGTGTGTGTGTGTGTGTAAATCAAGGTGTTGGCAACGTCAAAGAATTATGAAAGTTTTTTTCGACGACGTTTGATTGTTTGCCAATTGCGCGATCATATTAAACATAATGAGAGAAAGGGTATGTTAGAAATTTGAGTAACACGTGTGTATAAAAATTTTACTTTTAATGTTAAAGTTGAATTCCAGTCTCCAGTGTGCCATGCATGACAAGATTTAGAACAGATATATTAGCAATAAAAGTGCATTATTATAGAAACAGAGAATGGCGTTTTACGATTTAGTTTGTCCGCTGTGTATAAAGATACAATGAACTTTTTTCCCTAAAAGCATGCAAACTCAGGAATTTATTCCAGCCAAATATTATTGAAAGCGATTCCTATTTAAGTTGTGTTTACTGATATGATCTACAAGTCATTATGATGTACGGAATTTTGTCTCTGTTATTATACCAAGCACTCGGGTTCACAGTCCTGGCAACTTCATGATGCTGTGCATTTCTTTCTTCTTTTGTTTTCCTTATAACGAGGGGGGGGGGGGGGGGGGCTGTAGTCTTGTAATCCTAGATATGTACTGTTCACTAATCCCCTTCAGGACGAGCCCTGGCTGATCTCTCTCTCTCTCTCTCTCTCTCTCTCTCTCTCTCTCTCCATACAGTCCAGTTTGATTTTCCCCCATTGTTTATTTGATTGTTAGCCTTGTCTTTGTCAGTTAGTCCCTTTCATTGATAAAAAAAAAAAATATATGACCTTTTATTTTTTTTCTTTTAGCAGTTTAACTCATTTCACGTTTGCTTTTGTATGATGATTTGCCATCCATCTTTTCTGTTTGAATTCCTATCTTAGGCCGCTAGTTTGACTGCTCCTTATTTCTACGTTTGTTCTTTGTCTTCATATTCACGAAAATGGGTATAGACAGCTTGGAATTTTCATGCTCCGGTCTTTAAGATAATCAATACTTAATCAATACTGTGTCAGACGAACAGAGAGAGAGAGAGAGAGAGAGAGAGAGAGAGAGAGAGAGAGAGAGAGAGTCTGTTTCAGCAGCTTCTCTCATGATTTAGAAAAACTAATTCCTTGCCGTGCAGTCATGCTTCTAATCATTTCTCCTTCTGTGTTTGCAAATACCTGCTGCTCGTAGCTGAGACGTCGCCTAAAACAAGATTCTCCCAACAGCCATGAGCGCCAGAAGTGACCAAGGGGCACCACTCTTCTGCCAGCTGTTTACTGACTTCAGATAACCATCACCACCACTCCAACCCTCGTTGTCTCCTTATCCAGCCTTCCCGTCTGCCTCAATCCCGCACCCACCCCACCCTCCCACTATGGCACCGGTCTGCTGTCCTCTTCAGCTTCTCTTTTTCTTTTCGCTCGTTTCTTCTTCAGGAAGTTTTCTCATGAAACGTTCCTCTGTACAGTTCGGACCCGGTCCTTCCGGTCTCCGCCATTTTCATGACGTAGCAAGCAATCCTTCAGATCGCACGTGCACTTGAAGAGACAGAATACTACTGGTCGCCGCCGAGGGAACAAACCTGTTGAGTATGTTGCTGTGAAGCTAGGAAAACGGCCTGGATCTGTGTCCAGTACAGAAGGCGGTAAGAAATTTGTAACAACCCTCTCTCGTTTTCTTTTAAAATTTAACGACCTTCCTCAGAATTTTAGCGAATAGTAACACTGCCTTGAACTATCTGACGAATGGGTCAAATAAGTTTCTCCAAATACGTAAAAGTGACGGAACTGGAAATTATGTTTCGAAGAATTTTTCGTGGCATACGCTTATTCCGTTCAAACGGACTTGGCAAATGGAGTCTAAATATACAGATCAAGACTCCAACAGACCTGATTTGGATTCTTTGGATGTGTATCTACATTTATACAACAAACAAAAAAGTTCGTTCCAGGATTTACTCCAAAATAAGGGAAATCAGTCGTATTTAATAAAAACTTTCATCATGGACGAACCGGAGAATCAAAAATTGTGGATTTCGGTAATGAATCTTAAAAACGCCATAAAAGCGTTGTCTGCTGACAACTTGTCGTGGCTCAATTTCCTCAGTAGGGACCGTGGCACAGCGTCCCAGCTGACGACAGAAACGAACACAGAAAAGAAAGATGTTCTGAACAATGCAGGGACGGTCTCTGACGAAGACAGTTTCAATGAAGCCGCGCCATCACCAGCGGCAAACACACAGCTGTGGTGGAATCCCTCACACACCTCTCCTCCAACGGGGAACACCCCACACAAGCGATTCCAATATCCAGACGACATCAACACGGAAACCGCCGAGCCAGTCTCCAAACCGTACCCAGTCCCTCTGCAAAAGAAGGTCTTCGTCTACGGCCACGACGACCGCCTGAGGGTGTTCCTGCCTCAGATGCGCAAGTTCCCGTTCTCCAACATCGCCCGCCTGTCCACGGGTTGCACGGGCACCCTGGTGACGCCCCGGCACGTGCTGACCGCCGCCCACTGCGTGCACAATGGCCTGGGTTTCAGAAACAACCTGGAGAAGCTTAAGATCGAGATCCCGGACACTATGGGCTTCAAGGACTACTACGCCCAGAAGATCACCATCCCCACGGGCTGGCTGCGGGAGAACCGTTCGGGCAGGGGCTGGCAGAGCGGGAAGAGAGCCGTCTATGACTATGCGGTGGTGCGCCTCAAGTTGGCCGTGACGGGACGCACCAAGTTTCCTGCCCCTGGCCGTGCCCCGCCCCGAGGTGCTGCAGATGGACTTCCACTTCCTGGCCTTCCCCCAAGACGACCAGCAGCTGTGGAGGTCCGTGTGCCTGGCATCGCAGCACATGGCGCTGGGAGACGGCAACCTCATCCTCACCAGGTAGGTTCTGTTTAGAAATGACCTTTTTCTCTCACCTCTGTTCCAGAAACCCACCTCCCTTAGAAGATATAGTGGCGGATTGCCGAATCTTTCCCCGAAAACAACATCACGTTCATCAGCTAGACTAAAGCTAGGCTGTACTGGGGGTCAGATCTGACCTTTATCCTCGTCTCCCCGCCTCCTCCCGCCCACAAGCCCATCCCTTCCGTGACAGGTAAATGTTCGTGGCGGATAATCATATGTTCCCTTGAAAACAACCATAACCTCATCGACTAGACTCTGCTTAGAGGCTGTACTTTTCCACATGAGTTCACCTTTCAGGTTAGGCTGTAGTGGCAGACTACCCCCATTGTCCTCTGAAAACAATCTCATGTTCACCAAAACAAACCCCATTTAAAGAGCACTAACAACCCCCCCCCCCCCCCCCCCCCACTACCACCACCACCAAGCCCTTACTCCTGCCTCTCCCAACAAAACTGCCTCTTCCTCGTCAGGTAGGCTGGGGTGATACATTGTCATATATCAACGTGCAAACGTCACGTTCATCGCACAGTTCCCACCTGGAGATTTCCCTTTCGCTTCTTTTCCTGTCCAGGTAGACCGTATTAACATGGGACCTTACTTTCAAAGCAAGACGACTGAAGGCGGAAATTGAAGCAATTTTTTAAAAAGGAAAGATATTATTTCCCGCAGACAAAACGGACAAGTAGATTACAGGACAAAACACGTGTTTTGTCATGTAATCTGTTTGCATTGTCTGCGTGTTTTGTCCTGTGATCTGTTTGTCCGTATTGTCTGCGGAAATAATATCTTTCCGCTAAAAAAAAGATACCGTCTATTTCCCTGAACTGACCTTCCGGTCACCAGACAGACACTACCTGCAAATGACCCATCTCCTATTCCCCGTCCTTTTCCACACCAAGTAAACATCTAGGGGCAAAGTGCCTCTAAATTCATCCTGATGTTCGCAACGTCTGGAGAATACTCCTGTTATACTTCCACCCCGGCCTCTGTACCGTACCCACGCAGTGGGTTTCATCCCGTGCCGTTCATTCGATCACTCACCCAGTCTCGTCCCTATCAACTGTAGATGCACGCCCCTCGTCTGTCATGTATCCTTCGGAGGAAGCAAGAGGCCAGCACAATCATAAACAAATTATAATAACCATTTGCTTTGGTTTGTTTTTTTGTTCCTTTTTGTTTTGTTTTTGTTTTTGTTTTTGATTTACGCACTGTGAAAAACTAACCCTCACCGAAGTTTTGACATTACGATTTGAAATGAAGAAACAGCGCCGCACTGCGGGCAACAGGGCACCTGACGGACACATCGGTATATATGTATGTATACATACATGCAAACATACATACATATATGTATATATATATGTATATACATATGTGTGTGTATACGGAGAGAGAGAGGGGGGGGGGGAGGGAGAGAGAGAGAGAGAGAGAGAGAGAGAGAGAGAGAGAGAGAGAGAGAGAGAGAGAGAGAGAGAGAGAAGAGAGAGAGATTTTCCATTTCCAAACAGAAAAGGTCAAAGGCTGATGCAAACAGGCACGATTAACAAGAAAAAATTAAACCTGGCCATGATGTGTTTCTACCGCTACAGAGATGAAGACAGGAGGCAAAAGGGTCAGGTTTTACACATGTACTGTAATCGTCGTGCGTGTTTGCCTCAACCTGCAAGTCCTTCAGGATTTTTTCGTCCTATAGTGGTTTAAATTACGAATTGTCCTCCCCAAATGTGGACGGGATAAAATGGATTTACAAGTTAGACTACGTACATGATCATTAGACAGTTTTAGAATAGAACACTTAAAAATAAAACATGATTTTTTTCCCCTTCAGAACTGGGCATCTGAAAGCGTGTATTACATCCTCAACGATTTTCACAGGAAAAAACCCTCATTTGAGCACAACGAAGTAAAAAATGTGCTCAACTGTCCATGTCGCATCACACATGCAAACGGTTTCTTTGCAGTATTCTGTAGAAGGAGAATGTCAAAATAACCTAAACGCTAAA
The DNA here is from genome assembly GCA_016801955.1 of Conus betulinus. NCBI lineage: Eukaryota > Metazoa > Mollusca > Gastropoda > Neogastropoda > Conidae > Conus > Conus betulinus. The sequence goes on along the minus strand of JADBJO010000269.1, from coordinate 184,107 downwards.
CAAGTGATTCTGTACTAGGTTCTTGTACATCTAATTACAAGAATTTGCTTGCGTAAGAAGTGAGGAAAAGCAGCGGAAGCGTCTTTTTGCCACAATATCCACAATATTGCGGAAGAGATTCCTTTTCAGCGACCTATGCACTGACAGGCTGTCTGGCATGGCCACACTGCCTGCATGACGCAGCGGAAAGCGTCTTTTTCCACAATATTGCGGAAGATATTCCTTTTCAGCGACCTATGCACTGACAGGGTGTCTGGCATGGCCGCACTGCCTGCATGACGCAGCGGAAGGTGGGCATCCCAGATTGAAGAGGTCCCTGGAAGGACGGCAGGCAAGACCAGTATGGGCATGCCACCTCCACCCCGTTGTGCCTGATTAAGGACAGAGGCTGTGAACACCTCCGAGTACTGAAACACCTGTTCCAGTATCCTCTACACCCTGCTGTTATGGGACAACGACGACGACGACGATCATGACGATGATGATGATGATAATCAGGATTCTAGCTTGTAGTTCACAAACACTTTTCCTGTTCCCCCTCTTCAAATTTATTTTCCTGCTTGAAATTGTCCTTTGTTGTGTTTAAAAGTCAGTTTGATCATGCTCTTTGGGACGGCTGTAGCCCTGTACATGATGGGCATAAAATGTGTACCTTCGAGGAGACAATATCACTGGTTTCAAACAGAAATTTTCATGTGACACTTTCAGAAAGACAAAACAAACAAACAAAAACACCTCCCTAGAATCGGCGACACTGACTCTTTGAGTCAAACGGACATTATTCTAGCGTGAACCCTGAACTACGTATCTTTTTCCCCTGACAAAGGTGGAATGACTTTCATCCGGTTATCGAGTAACTTTCATAGACTTTGGATCGGAAGGGAACTGAAATGGGTATGAAATGGGGGTGAGATTTATTGCATGGCATTGCAGCGTATTGGATTATTGGATATCATAATTTACTGTATTGCATTCAACTATGTGGCATTGCATTGTACTGTCTTGTATGAGATTACAGTGTTTTGCACTGCACTACTTTGCACTGCATTGCCTTACATTGCAATGCGTTACCTTGCATCTCATTGCATTGTATCATATGTATTGTTTTTTGTCGTGTAATGCATTGCGTTGCGTTACATTGTATTGTGCTGCATTGTATTATATTGCATTGCAATGTATTAGATCGCATTGCATTGAAGGGTACTGCATTGTGTCATGTCGTATTCTATACTTTCGTTTCGTGTTCTATTGTCTTTGTGTTGCACTCTATTGTATTGTATCGCACAATTTCAGCAGATTTCTTTGTATGGAATTTAGGCCAGAGAGACAGTGTCAGCAGAGTACATCAATATCCTCTATATCCCCAGGATACATCAATATCCTCTATATCCCCAGGATAACTCTTCTTGTTGCTTGCTCTCTCTCTCTCTCTCTCTCTCTCTCTCTCTCTCTCTCTTCGTGTGTCATCTCTCTCTCTCTCTCTCTCTCTCTCTATTCGTGTGTGTGTGTGTGTGTGCACGCGCGCGCGCGCGTGCATGTGTACGTACGTGCGTGTGTGTCTTTGTGTGTGTTAGCTACTTAAATGCATGCGACACACAGTACGTCGATTTACTGTTCTCATTCGAAAGACTAGTACTCGTGCCTAAACTTCGGGTCTAGTAAAAAGGGCACACACACACACACACACACACACACATGCTGCTGTTCGCCCGGCAAAGCCGTTACTGAAACGAGGTGTTACGGTGTGGTGTGTGTGTGTGTGTGTGTGTGTGTTGGTAGTTGTTGCTGGGGTCTTTTTCTCGTTTTTTTTTTTTTTTTAAGAGCAAAATTCCGCAAAATGTGGGAGGAAATGATGGGAGGGTTGCCACATTTCCACGAAGCTGGAGAAGGGTAGTAGTGGGCTCTTAACGATGATAATTGACACCGAGCCACTTGTTACCTTCTCTTGTCTCTAGCTGCATCTGGCCCATTTCCCGTCCAATCATACTCTCTCTCTCTCTCTCTCTCTCTCTCTCTCTCTCTCTCTCTCTCTCTCTCACGTATGGAAGTTCGATTTTCTCCTTTAGGTGGTGAGAATGCTGGATGATTATAGCTGATGTTCTCTGTTAGAAACTGTGACGTGACGCTTGACAACACCATCCGATCGGCCCCACTAAAACACCAAACCAAAGAATAGATTTCAAATCTATGCCCACTCTCCCCCCCCCCCCCCCCCCCCCCCCCCCCCCCCCCCCACCCCCCTCTCTTCTTGCTTAGGACGGTGCGAAAGGCCCGACTAACACGATCTATGACACAGGAAAAAAAATTGCGTCACGGTAAATTTGTGCCGCCTTTCGTGCTTAGCAGCCTACCTTCCTTCCCCCCTCTCAACCCTCCCTCCCCATGCTGTGCAATACTACGCGGTGTGGCATGTGCGTTCTAACAATAGCCCGTCTCTCACCCCCCCTCCCCCCCCCTCTACCCCGCGACACAAAGGCATGTTGCCGCGTTCTCCACTGACACCACCACCTCCACACACACAGTCCCCGTCCTCGCAGACACCTACACGTGCTCGCGGACACCTATGCGGACGCATAAATTAACTGGGGCTCACGGCCACCTATACGGATGCATAAATTATCCCATGCCGATTAGGTTCAAACGATTTCCGAGGCGATGGGTGGCAAGACTAAATCCCTCCCCCTCTCACCCCTGATGGGTGAATGACATGTTGTCGAAATTTGATTCGACATGTGAGAGATTCATATAGCAGACACACACAGGCGCAACTTCACTGACCCCTCAGGACTGCCTGTAGACACGAGCAGAGGAAGACAAAGGGACAGAGAAGGCCTAGGAAACTCTTGGTAAACTCCTTGATCTCAAGTCCTTCCCTGTTCATTCCCAGGAAAAGTGAGTTGGAACTCTGTTTTACATTTTTTTGATCTATGTATTGATTTTATGTATGCTGTGTGTGTTAGCATTGTAACTTTGTACAAATGCTTAGCAACATTTATCAAACTGATGAATGATTATTTTTGTGTGGTAGTTTGCTTGCCATCATATGGCAAAAGCTCTCTCCCAGTGGTTTTGATTCTTTGTTAACAATCGACCACTGCTCTTTGTGTTCACCCTGACTTTTGTCAGTATGCAACTCTGTCTGTTAAGATAATAATTCAATGATTATTTTGATCAGGAAAACAGTATGCCTGTGCTAGGTAAAAACTGCTACTCTGATTTATAACTACTGGTGATTATTGGAATGATTTGTAGTGTATGACTTTAAGTCTACACCATGCTGTCATGGGACTATAATTTTAATCTAATCTTAATAGCTTAAGTCTACACCACATGTGTACTTAGACTAAGCACAGAAAGTCAGGTGAGAATTCATATAAAACAAAAAGTTGTAAACAAAACTGTATTACTGTCTCCTACCCTTTTGTAAGCTTAACTTAGCCATTAAACAAAAGTGGAGGTTAATAGTTATAGCAGAAACTCTACCATAGGAGAAAACTTTGCTGGCTGAGTCTCACACCCTCTCTGAAAGAAAGAGGAAAAGGGTAAATGTGTGCACTCGACAAGCCAGCCACCAGATTCTCATCTACAGATCAAGTTCTCTTTATCGCAGAACTGGGATCCTGGTCACGCTGCACATTGCGGTCGAACCAGAAGCTGGGACTTCGCCAAAAGCAGGGGCGACACCAGACACAAATCCACTCTACACCAGTGGGGCAGTCACCAGCCACAGGAGAGAACAACTGTCTTCTCCGAAGCAAAGCTAAGTTTGCTTACCACCTGGACTCAAACCCATCAGACCTTTACCCTCACTTTATGATGAAACAGTGAGAACCTGTCTATGAGTACCATTCTGGCTACAGCACTGGGTGCTAGCAAGCAGAATGGGATGTATAATAACCATATACATTCAGTGTAACGTAGACAGAACCCCTGTATGCCAACTTAAGCTTGCTGCACAGAGTGCAAGCGAGTAAAGTAGGAGTGAGGAAGGACCCCTCATTGTGGTAGTCCAATGAGAACTGAAACACAGCCTATGGAAGTGACACGCCATTTCTTATCTATGTGTAAGTAATAAAAGTTGATGTGTGAAAGTGCACTTAACTTGTGTCAGTTCCCTGTGTTCAATCGAATGTTGAATGTTTGAACTTCTCTCTTCAATTCTGTATCTCGGAGCTATCAGTACTTTTAATAAGAGTACAAGCCTAAGGAAAATTATCTCAGAGCCATTCTTCTGTATTTTTATCAAATACCCGGAACAAATAAAAATTTTTTGATGACTAGTACCGGAAAGTTGCTCCTTCCACCACTAGTAAGAGAGAGGGTGTAGGTGAAAATGTAAGATAATTCTCATAGAGAAATTATTCCAAGTCCTTCCCCTAGAGGACCCCCCTACCACTCATATCCATCTCGTCACATCGAAGTGGGGGCTCGTCCGGGATTGTAAAATACACTTTGGATTGTTAAATACAATTCACTCAAAATTTTATTTCCTTCCAAAAATTTGGACAAAGAGCAGAATTCAGAGCAAATAGGCTGATTGAGTTGAGTCCAGGAGGGAAAAATCTTTTATGTTTGTTGTGTGAATGGTTATCTTACAAAGCAAAATAATAAGAGTGCATGTGGTTGAAGTTATAATCAATTCATTTTGATATTTTCATTGTGTGATTATTTGCTTTTGTTGTACTTAGTGGATATTTGATTGCTAAGAATTGTGCAACAGTTCATTATCATGGCTGAAGCAGTGAAACTTAGACGGGAGATCAAGGAGTGGGGGAGAATCCCTAGGCCTCTCTGGGTCAAGATTTAGTCTCATTTGTGATTACACAATTTGAAAAGGAATCTGAGAAGGCCACAGAAGAGACTAGGAAATTAAAACAGCTTGAATTAGATGCCAAAGAGCGGAAAGAAGAGAAGCCCGTGAAGCTGAAGAGAAGCCAAAGAGCCAAAAAAAAAAAGGAGTTTGAACAGGCCGAGCGCGATAAGGCCAGAGAACACGAACTTGCACTCAGAAAGATTGAGAAATCCGCCAGAATGATAGCTCTTCAGACACGGCCAGTCAAAATTCACAGCCTCCCATCCAAATTCCGTCCATGTCATCATTTTCTTTGGACCCTTTTAATGAGAACACAGAAAGTATTGACACATACTTAGACCGGTTCGAAAGATTGTCCAATGAATTCGGCCTAGACCCAGAAAAAGCGTAACATCAAATTAGCACAAGGGCTTAGAGGTGTTGCTTATGATGTGTATACCAAGTTACCACCAAACAAAGTAACCGATTATGATGCTCTCAAACAAGCCCTACTCACCCGTTATGAACTGACAGCTGAAGCCTACCGAAAGAAATTTCGAAACTCGCGGCGTAGCAGGGGAGAAACCTATGGCCAGTTAGCAGATAGGTTAACAACCTTATCTCCAAAAATGGTTGACACTGTCAAACCAAGCACAGACTTTTGATAGTCTGACTGAGCTCATCCTCTGCGAGCAGCTGTGTGACACAATGTCCACTGACCTGCAAACTTTCACGGCGGAACAAGGTGCTGCTTCACTAGCTGACCTGATCAAGCTAGCTGACAGATACACCGCTGCCCATGACGAAGCAAACGCACACAAAAAGATGCGTGACACAGGCAAAAACCGGGGATTCGAACCCCCCACCGTCACAGCAAGTCTCAAAAACCAAAACCCACCACCAAGTGGGAAACCACCACAAAGTGAGAAACAAAAACTGGTAAACCACACAGTGGTAACTCAGTCCCTGTGAGTCAAAACAGTGCACAGAAGCGTTACTGTGCACACTGTAAAATGACTTCTCACACACACTGCAGAGTGCAGAAAATTCTTTGGACCCAAGACTCCAAACAATTGCTGCGTACCAGGTAGTGTCTACACCCCCAAAAGCGGTGACACACCATCTATGGTACATAACATCACTGCACCACCCATCAGTGAGCAGGTGTTAGTAAATAACAAACCTGCCTCCTGTTTGTATGACACAGGCTTGTCATACGATGCAGTCGTAAGAGCTTCCCTTGTGGAGCCAGCTGCTATCACCGAGGAGACAGTGCCTTTACAAGGGGCCGACCTGACTCTGCCACCTGCTACCTTACTGTTGCCACAATTATGGTTGACAGCAGGTACGTCAAGGGACAGATCAAGGCAGCCATCATGGACAATCCGATCCATGATCTCCTACTTGGAGGCCATTATGTCACACTCGGGAACCCGTCTGAACCTGTCATTGTGTCCACACTGCAGGTGAAGACCCCCAAAGCAATTCCAACCTCCCAAAAAGGAGATGAAAGCAGCTCAGCGAGCTGACCCAACATTAGCGGCATGCTTCAAGAGGCAGTGCCACACCCGTCACCCCACTCGCAAGGGTGAATTCTTTAGGCAGAATGGACTTCTGTATCGCAGGCTTAATAAAGATCATTTACAACTTGTGGTCCCGGCGCCACACCGGACCCGAGTGATGGAAGTGGGACATACACTCTGTTCGCCAGGGACATATCAATGTAGGGCAGACAGTGCAATGGGTGATGAACAGTACTATTGGCCAGGGATGGCAGAGGACATAAAGAATATATGTCGATTCCTGCCCCATGTGCCAACACTGGTCATCAAGCCAAGGGGGTGATTCAACCCCAGGCCAGCCTGACAATCCAGACACAAGCCAACCGGAACCTGGTAATGTATTCCAAGGCTCCATCGGTGTCTTGGTGACTCTAGAGCTTGTGCCAAAAGCATAATGGACCACGATCGGAATGGATTGTCAAGCAGGAGCTTCTCGAGAGAGAGAGAATCTTTTTTCGGGGGGCCTATGTGACGTGACGCTTGACAACACCATCCGATCGGCCCCACTAAAACACCAAACCAAAGAATAGATTTCAAATCTATGCCCACTCTCCCCTCTCAACCCCCCCCCCCCCCCCCCCCCCCCCTCTTTCTTGCATAGGACGGTGCGAAAGGCCCGACTGACACGATCTATGACACAGGAAAAAAAAAATGCATCATGGTAAATTCGTGCCGCCTTTCGTTCTCGTGCTTAGCAGCCTACCTCCCTTCCCCCCTCTCAACCCTCCCTCCCCATGCTGTGCGATACTACGCGGCGTGTGGGATGTGCGTTCTAACAATAGCCCGTCTCACCCCCCCCCCCCCCCCCCCCCTCTCTCTACCCCGCAACACAAAGGCATTTGCCACGTTCTCCACCGACACCACCACACCTCACCACCACCACCCCCCCCCCCCCCTTCATACCTACGGTCCCCGTCCTCACAGACACCTACATGTGCTCGCGGACACCTATGCGGACGCATAAATTAACTGGGGCTCACAGCCACCTATACGGATGCATAAATTATCCCGTGCCGATTAGGTTCAAACGATTTCCGAGGCGATGGGTGGCAAGACTAAATCCCTCCCCTCTCTCACCCTGATGGGTGAATGACAGTGTTGTCGAAATTTGATTCGGCATGTGAGAGATTCATATAGCAGACACACACAGGCGCAACTTCACTGACCCCAGGACTGCCTGTAGACACGAGCAGAGGAAGACAAAGGGACAGAGAAGGCCTAGGAAACTCTTGGTAAACTCCTTGATCTCAAGTCATTCCTGTTCATTCCCAGGAAAGTGAGTTGGAACTCTGTTTTACATTTTTGAATCTATGTATTGATTTTATGTATGCTGTGTGTGTTAGCATTGTAACTTTGTACAAATGCTTAGCAACATTTATCAAACTGATGAATGATTATTTTTGTGTGGTAGTTTGCTTGCCATCATATGGCAAAAGCTCTCTCCCAGTGGTTTTGATTCTTTGTTAACAATCGGACCACTGCTCTTTGTGTTCACCCTGACTTTTGTCAGTATGCAAACTCTGTCTGTTAAGATAATAATTCAATGATTAATTTTGATCAGGAAAACAGTATGCCTGTGCTAGGTAAAAACTGCTACTCTGATTTATAACTACTGGTGATTATTGGAATGATTTGTAGTGTATGACTTTAAGTCTACACCATGCTGTCGACAGGACTATAATTTTAATCTTAATCTTAATCTTAAGTCTACACCACATGTGTACTTAGACTAAGCAAGCACAGCCCAAGTCAGTGTGATTTAATTCTTATGAAACAAGGAAGAGTTGTATATAACTAAAACTGTCTTGTATTACTGTCTCCTACCCTTTTGTAAGCTTTACTTAGCCATAAACAAAAGTGGAGGTTAATAGTTATATAGCAGAAACTCTACCATAGAGAAAACTTTTGCTGGCTGAGTCTCACACCCTCTCTGAAAGAAAGAGGAAAAGGGTAAATGTGTGCACTCTACAAGCCAGCCACCAGATTCTCATCTACAGATCAAGTTCTCTTTATCGCAGAACTGGGATCTGGTCATGCTACACATTGCGACTGAACCAGAAGCTGGGACTTCGCCAGAAACCAGGGCGACACCAGACAACACAAATCTACACCAGTGGGGCAGTCACCAGCCACAGGAGAGAACAACTGTCTTCTCCGAAGCAAAGCTAAGTTTGCTTACCACCTGGACTCAAACCCATCAGACCCTTACCCTCACTTTATGATGAAACAGTGAGAACCTGTCTATGAGTACCATTCTGGCTACAGCACTGGGTGCTAGCAAGCAGAATGGATGTATAATAACCATATACATTCAGTGTAACGTAGACAGAACCCCTGTATGCCAACTTAAGCTTGCTGCACAGAGTGCAAGCAAGTAAAGTAGGAGTGAGGAAGGACCCCTCATTGTGGTAGTCCAATGAGAACTGAAACACGGCCTATGGAAGTGACACGCCATTTCTTATCTATGTGTAAGTAATAAAAGTTGATGTGTGAAAGTGCACTTAACTTGTGTCAGTTCCCTGTTGTTCAATCGAATGTTGAATGTTTGAACTTCTCTCTTCAATTCTGTATCTCGGAGCTATCAGTACTTTTAATTAAGAGTACAAGCCTAAGGAAAATATCTCAGAGCCATTCTTCTGTATTTTATCAATATCTGGAACAAATAAAAATTTTCTTCGATGACTAGTACTGGAAAGTTGCTCCTTCCACCACTAGTAAGAGAGAGGGTGTAGGTGAAATGTAAGATAATTCTCATAGAGAAATTATTCCAAGTCCTTCCCCTAGAGGACCCACCTACCACTCATATCCATCTCGTCACAGAAACCAAAGGCGGACAGACACACAAACTAGGCCAGGTTCAGCTGATGAGTCCTATCCGGGAGCCGAACGGCGACTCCAGACTGGCGTTAACGGTTCTATTCACAAGACTGCAGGGTTTGGGATAATTACGGGGAAAATGTTTAGTAGTTCAGGAGCGACAGCGATGGGTGTTGAAACGTACATTCCTTTATTATAATCATAGCGATATTCTTCATTCGTCTGTCTGTTTGTCGGTTGGTCGGTTCGTCGGTCTCTCTCTCTCTCTCTCTCTCTCTCTCTCTCTCTCTCTCTCTCTCTCTCTCTCTCTCTCTCACACGCTCTCTCACTCACTCTCTCTCTCTCTCACTCTCTCACTCTCTCTGGAAAAACTGAAAGAAAAGAAAATAATTTAGTCTTTTGTTTCATTTATGTTGTTCTCTTTGTATGGGCAGCATATTATCAGCGTGAGAGTGCCAGTATACCACACATTAGAACATTAACAAGCCCAGACACTTTGTCTTAAACGCAAAACACTCAAATCAGCTAGAATGTGTCCATTTGTAAGAGAACATACAGACTATGCATGGTGTGTAAGAGACTAGTTGGAGGAAGAAAAATAAAACTAGTGGCAGAAATTTGTTTGTTTGTTTTTCGCTTTTTGTTGATTGTTTGCAGATGAAGAGGGCAGTGTGAAGCACCAAAAAATGAAAAGGTGGATTTCGGCCTAAAGGGGGGGGGGGGGGGGGGGGGGGGGGGGGGGGGAGGCCATCGCCTTAGGTGCTCCATTGATCCGATAACCGATGCCACAAAAAAAAAAAGGAGTTCGATGGCTCCCATATGCCGTCTGGACGGAAAAAGGTTAAATCTGTTAGCTTGAATGCCAGCTTCTTCAACCCTCCCCAACCCTCCCCAATCGTTTTTTTTTTTTTTTTTTTTGGGGGGGGGGGGGGGGGGGGGGGGGGGGGGGGAGGGGGGGGTGTGGTATCTTTGCTTAGTGAACGTTATAAAGTCAGGGGAAATGTTAGCTTGCACTCGTTTTCCCGTCACTGCTTATTTGTTTCATTATATATATATATAGATATATATATATATATCATATATATATATATATATATATATATACAGGAAGTGTGTGTGTGTGTGTGTGTGTGTGTGTGTGTGTGTGTGTGAAGGAAAGATTAAAATAAAGGAAACAGTGTCCAAGTGCAAGTTAAACTCTTTATCGACAGCGTGTAAGAACCTTCCAGTTCCGTTCTTTGAACATGGGGTACGCCTGTCAAGAGCTGCATTTCGTCTCCCTGATGATACTTATCAGTATAGCCCTGACGATTGTTTTACTCCAGCCCAAGTGTCGAACGATACACACTATTCATAATGAAGCAGTGATCTCATCACCAGGGGAGGTGGAGTGGGGAATCACAATACCCCCCGCCTCTCAAGGCAGCTGGTGTAGGGTAGAATAGAAACAAAATGAAAAAATGTCCTTTCAAGCAATAAGTCACCTTAAAGAAGATTGATATAAAGCTTGAGGATCCAAAAGGAATGCAAGGAAAGGGTAGTCAACAGGCGACAACACTTTTCGGTAGTTAGCTGTAGTACTTCTATAGTTCAGACAGTGTTATTCACATCGCTGACAATGGTGAGATGCAAACGTACACCCCAGCCCCCACTCCCCCGCTCCGTAACGGACCGCACAATTGTATGGAAGAAGCAAGTAGCGCAGGAAAACAGCGGAAGACAATCACAATCAGGTATGGCATGAAATCCCTGTCGTTACGGGGACTGTGTGTAATTACGGATTCAGTCAGTCAGTGGCGTCGTGTAATCACTGATTTCTTGATATTTCATAAACACATGGAAATAAACTAATTTCTGAACTGGCTGGTATTAGTTTCACGATCCGTTTAGTCCTCGATGCAAAAAACTCCTGTTGCCCTCGTGGGCCTGACGTTGGAGAGACAATCTTTTCTGATTACACACTATCAGCGGCTTTTTCATACCGTGCGTGGCGTTCTCGAACGGTTCTCATTCTGTAACGCAATCCTTGTGATTTCATAACAACCGAGTCAGTATTTATACGAAATTGCGAAACAATTAGGAATTTCATGCAATACCTGGTTATACGATTTGACTGTCACGCACACACACACACACACACACACACACACACACACACACACACACACACACACACACACACACACACACACACACACACACACACGCACGCACGCACGCACAAACACACACACTGAGATCTGTCTGTCTATGTATTATTCCCTTTCTAGTGAGGAGAGAGAGAGAGAGAGAGAGAGAGAGAGAGAGAGAGAGAGAGAGAGAGAGAGAGAGAGAGACTGACAGAGCGAACGATTTTTACAGCTCTATACTTTGCCTATTAGCCATATCAGCATTGGAGAAAATAAAGGAAATAAAGGAAGAAAGAAGTTAAGGAAAAAGTAGGAAAAGAAAAAAAAACCTACAATCATCACACAACATCTCCGTAATAGACCACAATTCTTAATCCATTCCGACTTTCATTCCGTATAGACTGATGACCAAAAAATGGCAATTTGAAATGCTGTGGGGACGAAGGGAAGTGGGGTGGGAGGGGAGGAGGAGCGGGTGAGGGCGGAAGACAAAGAAAGAAACCCAGCGCGGAACGAAGAAGTGAAGACGAGGGACGAAACGACCCCCCAGAAAAGCTGGAAAAATCAAACCAATAATCAAACCAATCAAGCAGTAAAAGAGAGAGGAACTCAGCGATCCACGCTCCTGCTCCGCCCCCGCGCTCATCATCTCTCATTCCGTCACAATGGATGCCGTCCCCGTTCCTTCAGTTTCGCGTCTCTCTCTCTCTCTCTCTCTCTCTCTCTCTCTCTCTCTCTCTCTCTCTCTCTCTCTCTCTCTCTTCTTCTTCTTCTTCTCTCTCTCTCTCTCTCTCTCTCTCTCTCTCTCTCTCTCTCTCTCTCTCGGCATTGGCCATACCATCGGTGGTCGGACAAATCGCGCTTCATTAGGGACAGGACGGGTGAGGAACAGTGGGAGGCCGGAAAGAGAGCGGACCGGGAAGGGGGTAGGGAGGGGGCTGGATGTGGTCCTAGGCCCGGAAAGGCTGCTGTAATGGTCAAGATCCTGGTTGACCTCGTTCATCTACTGTCACTCATTAAGACATAAGATTAGGAGTAAGCCCCTTCATACACTGTCCCACTGCCGGTCGTAAAGCTGTAAGATCACGAATCGATCCGTCTACAATCGTCCCACCGCCAATCATAAAGCCATTAGATCATGAACGGGCACTTTCAAAAACTCCCACTGCCACGCATTGTTCGTTCTTTCGTTTGGTGGCTCAGTGATTTTGACTTTGCTCTCGTTTCAGTTTCCTCCGGCAATCAACCCACTTTGAAACCACCCTTTCGAAGAGTTTACGCTGCCTCTGATATAACCACACGGTCATAAATGAGGTCTTTCATGGACCGTCCCGTTACAACTTATACACAGTCATTTGATCCTGAATAAACACTCTCATAGGTTGCCCCTTTGTCAATCATACAGCCATGTGATTCTGGATGAACTCTGTCACAGAGTATCCTATTGCTGCTCATAACGCCATTAGATCACGAAAAAAAAAGCCTTTCGTAACCTACCTCGGTGTCAGTTATGAAATCAAACAATCCTAAACAAGGCCTTTCACTGACCGTCACTACGCCGCTCACAAAGCCATACCCGACAACGGGATAAGCGGGTCGCTGCCTTTCCGGACTGGTGGCAGACCCAGACCACTTCAAACAACCAAACCAACCCAAATCTTCACCACCCACCGCCCATACCCAGGCGACCTGATCCACCCTCATGACACCGTATGTTGTTGTTACGCAGGTGTGACGCCGCCGTGGGCAACTCCGGGGCGGCGGTGTTCATCCAGGACCCGCACGGGGGGCTGAGGGTGGTGGGCATCCTGTCCAACACCATGCACGTCGGTCACCACGCTCCTTCTTCCGCTACAGCATCATCACCGCCCTCACCTGGCCAAAGCTCACCGACATCTGCAACGAGCTGGGCCTGCTGGGTCGCAAGTACAATGTCTGCCCGCCCATGCGCTTCATGAGGCGGACCACCTACCCGCCCCGGATCAAGGTCATCCCCTTCTTTGGGAAGAGGAGTGCCCAAGGTCCGGGGCGTTCCGGCGAGAAGACGGCGGTTTTTGTGACGTGTGTGGATCGCTATGACGTGATACTGAGGCTTATGACGTATTTGACTTTTTTTTCTGACGTCAGAATAACATGCTCTCAGAAAGGTGAATCATTTTTTAAGTAATAAGATTTCCAGTGCCCTTCCCCGTCTTGTATATGTATATATGTCGAAACATTTGACAAGGTTTGTCCGAAACTGGACTTGTTCAATCAATGCTGGAGAATTCCGACTTCTTGAAATCATGTGGAATACTTTGGATAAAGATTTTTCCCCCCTTCAAACGTGATACACTTGCTTGCATACAATTTCTGAAAACGTCCCATGGTCCACCCCACAAGCGGACGATAAACAACACCTCTGGTTGGGTTTGGCTGAGTGCTGAAAATAGTGTTCAGCTATTACCCTGACGTGTCCTGACACCGAGTCTTCACCACTGACTTATACCAGGTCTCTCCTGATATTGACGTGGATATCATTTCAAGGAAAAACGATGCGTCAGCCTTGTGGACCCACTAAATGACGTAATTCCCGGTTTTGAGTTTCATCCAAACTGCAGTGACCAGTGACTCAATAACGTCTTTAAAGTGTGTGACGTGTCCGATGACGTTCGTGGTAAACACAGACCTAGCACCGCTTCCGTGGTCGGTTGGACTGCAAGCAACATCAGATCACAGTACTTGACATATAGACCCGTACAAATGACACCACAATCCGTCAATGCTCCTGACCGTTAAGCACGCAACGGTGCATCAAAGATCATGGTCGAAAATATTCAACGGAAGGCAGAGCACCGTACCCACGAATTAGTTCAGTACACGTCGTCCGAAGAATAGTGAAGAAGTAACAAAAAACAGAATCGATCAATCGCCGTCATTTACCACTGTGGGCCGTCTGATGGGTAGGTGTGGCTGTGGGCTTGTGTGGATGGAGTTTCGTGAACGTAGATCCTGTCCCGCAGACTTTTTGCGATCTTTTCCGTAAGGAACTGGAGTTTACGTGAAGTTTGTGGCTGTATTATTCAAGACGGATGGACTCAATGCACGTGATTTGGTTGTTGTTGTTTTTGGTTGCTGCTTCTGGCTACTTGCTAAATGAGCAAAGCAGAAAAAACGGTCTTTTGTACTCTCGATTACGTACACGATTTATGATGTGCGTTTTTTTTTTTTTTCTCCCCAGTCCCATCTTCTGATCTCTATGGCACTGTCTCGTATGACGCTCATCCCAAACAACTACACTCAGTATGGTTCTCACGATTCCGGTAGCAGTAGTCCAAAGGAAGTTATAAGTATCAGGTCGTCAACAGGCCACACACTACAGGACAGGCTGCACTGTTGCTGGCTTACATGGTGGTGTTCCGTGGCGCCTTTTATGATCCGACACATGCAGGGCACCGCTTCTTGAATTCCTACAATAACTGGCGTGTTACTAGTGGAGCCAGACATACGTAAGCGCCTCTCCCGACTCCACCACCATTCTCCTACCCCAACCCTCCCGCCTCTACCTCCCTCCCGTTCTTCCAGTCAGTACGGTCAGCGCATACCTGTCGATTCAGAAGATGTAAACGTATAACATGCGTAAATGCGAGTGCAAAATGAAAACCTAAGCCACCAGGCCAGCAAGGCATGAAGACCAAGAAATTTTTCACCATCTTTTTCTCTCTGAAATGAAAACAAGTGAAGATGACGGCAAAGACGATGATGCATTGAGTCTCAAATTTGGTCCGTAGCTGAAACATAGGCCAGTCCCACTGGCATAAATAGATCATCAAAATCAATACAAGAGTCATGCAAATGTACGACATTACAGATGTGCGCGAAAAATTGCCTTGTGCCACACGCGGAGAACATGAACAGCGCGGAAACCAAAGCACCAATCAGACAGCAGTAGTACCGTACAGTGTATAGGGAGTAATAATGGAGGTACATCGTTAGAACAGCCTTTTCTGACCTGTGGCCATTACAGACCACAAGTATCTTGTTTGGAAACAGAACCGAACTGAATCAGAAACTAGGTGTTTAAACTATGTTTTCGTTTCACCCTCCTTCCCTCCCTCCCTCCCTCTCTCTCACGCACGCAACCACACACACACACACACACACACACACACACACACACACTTTCATTTATTTGTTACATATATGTCCAACTACATGCTTCGCCGAAATCTGTCAACTTCTTAAAACGAGTGGTAACTCAATCAGACCTCTATTCACCTGTTGATAGTGTTGAATTCTGAGTCCAACACATCAATGGTAAAAATCTGGGAACATGGACTCAAGTGTTTGTCCAGACCACTTTTCTTCCTTTTCGTTTCCAAATAAAGCTGCTGGACAACACGGAATGAGTCTGGGAGTCTTTGCCATCTGTAATCTTTAGTTACTGGCGCGTCTACGATGTTGAATGCGACTGTCGGGGAAAATTCCGGTGAACTGTCTGTTGTCTGGTTAATATGTAAACCTCTCTCTGTCTCTGTCTCTGTCTGTCTGCCTGCCTGCCTGTCTGTCTGTCTGTCTGTCTCTCTCTGTCTCTCTCTCTCTCTCACATAAGAACACACACACACACTCTCTCTCTCTCTCTCTCTCTCTCTCTCTCTCTCTCTCACACACACACACACACACACACACACACACACACACACACACACACACACACACGCAAGCACGCACGTACGCACGCACGCATACACGTGGAGAGAGAGAGAGAGAGAGAGGGACAGACACACAGACAGAGACAGATTGACATACAGACTGACAGACGGACAGAATCGCAAAAATCGCGGATCGCAGAATTCGCTTTTCCTCTTTCTTGTTTAGTTGGTTGGTTGGTCAGTTTGAACTTTGGCGAACAGACCAATGGCATATGTCTCTAAACATCCCCGCCGCTGTGCTTGCACTCACGAAAGTGGTGCTAATACATCACATACAACCCCAACTCACAGGTCCTGATCAGGAGGCTGAATCATTCAAACGCTTTCTCTTCTGTCTTCTGTATGGAGAACTTTTCTTATGTTCCGTGCATGATCAACTCTCGTGCGAGCAATATTTGTTTTTTCATCGCCAACGAAAGGAAAACACCTAAAGACATCACGTTCCATGTCAAATAAAAGCGTTTGAAATGGATTCAAACAGTTAGTACTCACATTAGCACATTGCGTGGCATTTAAAAGTCCATTCGGCAAGCAGAAGCACAATGTCAGCGAGGTACACTGATTCACTAAAACAGTTGTTTTTTTTTCTGATGTCGGAGAGAACTTGGCTGTGCTAATGGACACAGAGACGGGAGACATACACCAACGGGACAGATTCGTGGTTGGCCCCTTAGATAAAAGCTTTGTTCCCAAGATCTGTGTGCGGACTAGTCCTTACGCGCTTCACCACATCTGCTAAGTCACTAACAGCAGTGCGCAGTATCTACATCGACATGACTTCATGAATTATCACTAACACGATCTGAGAAGACGATCACGTGGACAAGACGTTGCAGATGTCCGACTCATGCATTGCCCCCAAAACGCTGGTCTGGCCTAGGCACACACACACACACACACGCACGCACGCACGCACGCACGCACGCACGCACGCACGCACGCACGCAGAGAGAGAGAGAGAGAGAGAGAGAGAGAGAGAGAGAGACTGTCATGTTCCGATATTACAACAGAAGACGGAATAAGATTGCCTTAATGGGTGAATTAAAAGCAGTTACATTCGCAAAGCATCTCATAATAAACCTCCAAATTATAGCCGAGAAACGACGGAGGAGAAGGAAGACAGAGGTGAGAAAGAAGAAGAAGGAGTAGGACGATTCAGATTCAAATCTTGATTTCAACATCCGTTCTGGGTATAAGGAAAAAGAAGATGAGGAGAAGGAGAGGAGGAGGTAGGCAAAGATGGAGGAGGAGAGACAAGGAAGGTGGAGGTGGAAACAAAGAAGGAGGAGGAGATGAAGGATATAATGTCGGAGGAGGATGAGCAGGAGAGAGAAGTCGATAGAGAAGGAGGGGTAGGGGTAATCAGAGAAAAGTGAAGAGAAAACAGGAGGAAGAGACGGAGATTAAAAAAAAAATAACAAGGAAAATTGTAAAGAGAGGAAAAAGAAAGAGGAGAAGTATGAGATAAAGAAGAAGAAGGAGAGAAGAAGAAAGAAGAAGATACATAAGAAGAAAGAGAAGAGGGAGAGGAGGAAGAGGTGTACAGAAAGACTGGGACATAAAACGAGGGAAAACGTGCATAGAAATATACTGATACTAGCGGGATGATAAATAAACATGGACACTGACAGAAAATGGCTACAAGGCGATAGCAGACATGCTGGGACGGAGGGACATAAGATACGCGGACACACAGAAAGGTGACACACACAGAGGGACACAGAAGAGGTAACACATAGTGGACACAGATATATGGAAGTGGACGGACCAAGAGCGACGGGAACCTATAAAAGCTAGAAAACCGCCAGCACACACAGACAAGAAGAGATGGACGGACACAAAGCTATGGGGACCCACAGAAAAGGTGCACAGATACATAGTGTCGGAATGACACCGAGACAGGTACACACAGAAAGGGAGACAACCCCCAAAAATCAGCCACCACGATATTATGCTATTTTAACAATTCTAAATGGCTTTTATCATGTGAGTTCAGTGACCTCTTTAATTACAGACTTGTACTTAATGCTTTTAAAACAAAATTTACTAATGACATAAAGTACATTTGTGGTGAAAAATATCAATATGCATATTCTTCTAAGATGTAAGCAGTTGAAAAAAAATTTGCCTGCCTTATCCGAATCTTCCCTGGATTAAATCTGAAATAATCCCTCATTGATACGTTATTGGCATTAGCATTAACTCAAGAGTCCGATTTTTACTTACCTGTAAAAGTGTAATTAGATGCAGATGTCGTGTCTTTGTATTCGGTGTTACTTGGGGGTATTTTTTAGTCATTGCTGTGTTTATCTATCTACCTATTCATTAATTTTTGTTGTTGTTGTTGTTGTCGTCTAAGATTACATAATGCGAACTGACATCAAATTGAGGACTCCGCAGAGGGATTTGATGCAGACATAAAAAGCCTGAAGGGCACATGGTGACGGGCACATACGGGAATAGGGAATATAAACTGGACACAGACACATACAGACGGAGAGAAAAAAAAAGCGGCACAGACAGATGGAGGGACACACAACGACAAGATCACATAACAAAAGGTAATACAGTCATATGTATATGATGCAGACCAGCTAAGGGGACACATACTAGAGAGAGGGACACATACATAGGAGTGGACTAAGACATGGGGGAACAAAGAGTGAAACACATAGAACAGGGGATACAGGGGAACAGAGACCTATACAGATGAAGGGCCATGTAGCACGGAGAAACATTGAAAAGGAGACATTGACAGAGACACAGATACACAGGATAGGGGACACAGAGTGGACACAGAGTGGACACACAAAGATGGAGGTACACACGGGACAGGAACATGTAGAAAGGGGACACAGAGAGTGAACAGAGACATATACAGATGCAGTGACGTTGAGACGGGGACACACAGAAAGGGGGTTTGAGAGCTGATTCAGACACAAAGAGAGGAGGGGACGCACAGCGACAGCAACACACAGAGAAAGGGACTTGGAGTGAACACAGACATTTAAAGATAGAGGGCCACATGTCGACAGGGACACCTGTGGACGCAGAGTGAACACAGAAAGACAAAGGGACACACAAAAAGACACCTAGAGTTAAAATAGACACACAGGCGACGGCACACACAACGGCGGGAACTATAGTAAAGGGGACACAAAAAACATGGCACAGAGACTGTGATTCCTTAAAAACGGTGACACACAGACAAGCGGCCACAGACTGGGCACATAAAGATCGTGGTTTCCACCTACACGTTCGCATACCAAATAAGAAACTCGTAAGGACTTCGCGAGCTGTTATTGGGACCATTTCATTTTACATTTGCTTCACAAATAAGTCACTTGAACACAGTATTTTGAGGACTTAAAAGGTCATTGAGAAAACACTGGAAATATATAATGCATGTGCAGCTACGTATAAAGACAAAGCTGATTTACATTGATATATAGAAAGCGAGTTTTGCTTCATCCATGGATGCAATGTTACGAAGAAATCGTGCAAAGCCACATTTTGCCTTTCTCTTGTCGGCTGGATCGCGGAAGATTCACGTGTTTGAAGTCTTGATCTTTCGGTCAGCAAACCTGGAAGAAGCATTCGCCTGGTACCCTGGAAACGTGCACAATGTCATAGAACGATCCGAGATGTACGCCAGGCCACGCGGTGACGGAATCCGCGCAGTTGCAATTTCCCCTCAGTCTTCTGCTGACGCGCTTCGCTCGACTTTATAGTCGCTGATTTTTAAAGCTCTCATAAGCACTTGATTTTCCTCACAATGACCTCGCTTCATTTTACAAGAACCTACTGGCCTCACATCAGCACTAGTAACGGCTTACGAAGTCAAGCATCCATACAGTTAGCACCAGTACGGGTCATAGCTATGTATATATGAAGGGACTCATGGCGACGAGAACGCACAGAAAAAGGTGTTACAGACGGTGGTTACAGACATACACAGGCGGATGGACATGTAGAGAGAGGACGCCTGGAATGGGGGACACACAGTCAATACTGACACAGACAGATTGAGAGACGTTTAATGATGCGGACACACTGAACAGGAGCGCAGACGGGGGGGAAACAGACACGCAGAGACAGAGAAACAAAGATGGCACAAACAGCAGGCACAAACATACAGAGAAAAAAGAGAAAAGGTGGCACAGGTAGAAAACACAGACATATAGAAAGGGAGGGGGGGGGCGGGGGGGGGGGGGGGGGGGGGGGGGAGACGGGAACGCATAGAAAGGGGTACACACTTTATACAGACATGAAGAGACAGAGGGGACACACACAGAGACGGAAAACGTTTGGAAGGGACACGGATAGTGGGACACAGACACAAAATGGAGGGACAAATTGAGACGGGAACGCACAGAGGGGACAGAAATGATACAAAGATGAAGAGAAAAAAGACATACACGGATAGGGGACGCACGCATACAGAAACGAAGGAAAAAAGATACGATAGGGGACGCACAGAGGGGACAGGAATGACACAAAGATGAAGAGAACAAGACATACACAGATAGGGGACGCACAGAGGCACGGGAACACAGACAAAGGGGCCAGGAACTGCTGGGGAACAGACGTCCATGAGACAGAGGTTATGAGACACACAGAACGACGGCGACACATTTGGAAGGGACACAGAGGGTAAATAGACATACTCACCTATCTCGGGGATTTGAAGACCATTGGAGCGCCACAGAAGACCTTGCAACCAGCTTTCTCCTCTCTTCTCGGTTCTTAGACGCTCTAAGGCAGTTGCTGAGTTTGAGGCCAGTCACGCGTTGATATTGTCCTCCCATCTCTTTCTCTGTCTTCCTCTCCTTCTGCCTCTTCGCACTTGTCCTCGTAGAATAGTTTTGGCAAGTCTTGCTTATCTTAATTCGCGACCATACTATCTCATTTTCCTTCTTTTTACTGTGGACAACAGGTCTTTGTAATCTGAAATGGCTTGCCTTATACTGGTCTGGACCTTCAAGTGGGTAACGCGGTCTTTGTATGAGATGCCAAGGATCTTGCAGAAGCATTTCTTCTCTAAGGCCTGAATCCCTCTCTCAAGTTCAGCTGTCAAGAGTCTTCATCTCATCAGGCATAGAGAAATATGGCAATGACCAGGGAGAGCATGAGTCTGATCTTGGAACTGATTGTGATGTTTTAGTAATTCAAGATGGATCTTAGTCTGACTAGCGCTGCTGTCGTTTGCGCAACGCTGGGAAGCACTGAGGATTTCATCCCTAATCTGAACCAATCGCCCCGAGGTACTTGAAGCTGCAAACTGTCTCTAGTTTTTCTCCCCCTTGATAGCGATGTTAGTGCTTACGCCATTGGTGTTGTTGATCGTAAGTTTTGCTTTTTCGGTGCTGATCCCCATGCCGAATGCTGCAGAAGACTTGTCAAGGCGCTCTGCTAGGTTGGCTAGTTCCTGCTTCTCTCTTTGCCAGCCCGTCAATGCCATCAGCAAAACGTAGGTTGGTTACTATCCTGTCCCCAATGCTATTGAGCCTTGATGTCCCTCCAGTTGTGTCATCATAAATCTCTCCAGGTAAATGTTGAAAAGACTGGATGAAAGTAAACAGCCTTGCGTCACTCCGACAGTTGTCTTGAACCAATCTCCTACGGTGCCACTGAGGAAGACTGCGCTGGTGGCTTTATCGTCGAGGCAATCCATGGTCCTGATCAGGTTGGTGTTGATGTTGGACAGTCTCAGGGTCGCCCATGAGGCTGCATACCACACCCTGTCGAAGGCGTTTTTTGAAATCCACAAAAATGTGGCACAGGTCAAGCTCATGCTGATGATATCTCTCACACATATCCTCAAGTCTAAAATCCGTTCAGTGGTACTGTGACCTGCTCTAGATCTGCCTGTTCTTCATCAATGATCTTTTTTGCTTGTGGCTTCAGTCTATTCAAAACAATCTTTAGCATCACCTTGCTCGTCTGACTGATCAGACTGATAGTTCGGTAATTTTGGCAAATCTGTAAGTTGCCTTTCTCGGGGAGAATGATGATCAGGGATTGGGTCCATGGTCACCACTTTGCCAGAACTTGTTACAAATGACTGTGAGGGCACTGATCATGGCATCTCCTCCTTCACTGACTCTGCTGGTACGTCGTCCACCCCCGCTACTTTTCTCAGTTTCAAGGACATACTCCTGCCTCTACTTCCTCACGCAGTATGGGTAAGTTGTCACGGTCTGTTATTGGGAGGACTTGCGGGGCCTCCCACTGAGATGAAGTTGTATTAATCGGAGCAGGGTTTTTTTCCGTAACTGAGAGTCGTTTTTCCTTTTGTGAGGTACTTCCCTGACTTGTCTTGTATGGTGGAAACTCGTCCTTGTTTAGAGGTTGTCTTTTTACAAGTTGGTATGCTTTTCTACTGTTGTTCTTCCGTTGAGGTTGTCCTCAATGTCTTGGCACTGCTCATCTATCCATGTCTCTTTTGTTTTCTTCATATTTTCTTTTTATCTATCTGCTACCTGCTTTATGCTGTTTTGCTCCATCTGCTTCTTTTTTTCTTGTTCTGCAGTTCTCTCTCTCTTGTCGCACAAATCAAGAATACTGGCTGTGACCTAACGCTTTTTGACAGGGTGACTGGTAACCCGGGCGACGACCGATCCGGTATGAACTGAGTGTTGGTTTTCATCTTCATGTGGCGTGTCTTGGGCAGTTGACACTTGGTGGACCCCATCCCTCTCTAGGTTTAACCACAACCGAAGTCCTCCAACTCGGAAGCTCGTCCTGGTCGCGGACACGTAACCGTTAGGCTGGATGGCAGACCTTCCACCCTGCACATATGCCAGCACATGAGAGATTTAGGAGATGGAGAGGACCAATGGCGCCCGTCCACCCCTACCAGACAGGAAGCAGCTGTCAGACAACAAAGACTACACCCTAACAGACATACACAGATGGATAAAGAGAACTGTGGCATAGACAATAGATATACCTTCAGGGGCAGACGGACACATAGAAACCCTAAGACAAAGCGACGAGAGTACACGGAAATGGGGAACAGAGAGGACATAGACCTAGGAAGATAGACGGACATGTAAAGCTAGAGACACATGGATATAAGGGACCGTTCAGACAGGGTTGCACGGGAACCAGGACACACAGAGACGGGGGCACATGAAAAACAATATACTACAATGGAAACCAGCTGCTCTTAAAGATCGTTCAGTGGACGGTCATGACTTCTGGACCCCCTTCTGGTATCCAAGTAAAAAACAAAACAAACAAAAACAAACAAAAAAAAAAACAAGTGATAACAGGGCATTCAGGAGTCATGGCATGAAAGGTCCTTTGAAAGTGTAAGGAGACAGAGGCGAAACACTTGTATGCGGGGGAGGGATGTGGGACGGGAAAGCGGCGGGGGAAGGGGGGGGGGTTCTCTCTTTAGACCTTCCGGTATCAAGCTCTCGGTACAACGAAAAACAACGTACTTTACAGACACAGACACGAACGCTGATCGCTGAGAGAAGACAAGATGGTATAGTGAGACTAGACTGAAATCATTATTCCCCGCCCCAAAATGCGAAGTTTCACCCCACTTATGACGGTCAAAATGGCCCAAAGATGCCTTCAGTTCCACAAGGGGGGTAAAAATATCAATCTTACTCGAAACAAATAAAAACTTCGCTTACCTGTGTTTTCATAAATAGAAAGTTCGTGAAGTTTCACCCCTCTCTGACATTCAAAATGGTCTAAAATTCCTTCAGCTCCACAAGCGAAAAAAAAAAAGGGATGAGTCTCACCAGAAAGGAATAAAAACCTCACTCATAATTATATCTTTTCCAAATACAGAGTTCGTGAACGGCGATGTACCTAGCGGCATACGACCATTAGCTACTGACAATTTTCTAGAAGTGTTTATATCAGACTTTCGCTGTCTGCACAAATGTTAACGGGGAAATAAACGTCTGGTGAAACGGTTTTATGGGAACTCCTGAGGTAAAACAAAAGCACGTCAATCTGAACCAGCCAACGACAACTGGACGACACATTCGTAATCTCTGTATCAATACAGCAAAGCTCCCGATTCATACATGTCCAAAGTTTCCAAGATCCTGCGACCCCATTTCCACCAAGATGTAAAAACCTCTCGTAACCC
>JADBJO010000269.1:142500-147500 GCA_016801955.1 Conus betulinus | reverse complement strand
GTTTAAACCAACCGGGTGTGATTTAAAGCCCGTTTCCAAGTAAAATGGATGTTGCTACAGAATACTACAGACTTTGTTTCTTTCCTTGTTTTCATTGTGTGGTATTTTCCCACGGTGTGTTGCGCTGTAGACTAGTATAAAGCATGATAAGACGGTTTTTTGCATTACATTATGCTGTCCTGTACTACTGCAACACATTGCACTTAACAGTACTGAGTAGTACTGTGCTGTATTACAATGCAACGTGTCGCTCTGAATGGTATCAAGTTGAATTACATTGCACTGTATAGTATTGTGTTCTGTTATAATGCATTGCACAGTACCGTGTTGTCCTGAGTAGTGTTGAATCATGTAGCAGTGTGTCGTATTGCGTTGTGTTACAGTGCAACGTACTGTAATATGTTATATAGTGTGTGTACTCGATTATGTAATATTGTGTTATACTATGCTGTATTACGCTGCGTTGTACAGTGTCATTTTGTATTGCGTTATTTCACACAGTCTCGCGTAATTTTGTGTTGTACAATGTTGTATATACATAATATTGCACACTATGGTCTTGTATGGTTTTGAACTATCGAGCAATGCACAGTATTGTGCTGTATTAGTGTTATATTGTATAGCACAGTATATATTGTACTGTGTTCTGTTGCATTTACATTGCGCAGTATCGTGTTTGTACTTTGCAGTGTTATATTGTACTGCTGCACACTTTTGAGTTGTACTACAGTGAATTGCATGATACTGCCCAGTATCGTGTTGTTATTTGTAGTGTTACGTTGCATTACTCAGTATTACATCGTCCTGTGCTGTGATGCATTATATTTACACAGCATCGTGTCGTTATAGCTGTATTGCAGTGCGTCACTTCGTGCTTATTATACTGTCTGTGCGTTATATGCCAGATCTCCTCAAGACAGCCACCAACAGAAGAGCCTGGAGAGAAACGGCGGCTGCCTCATCACGTCCCCCCAACGACCCCAGTGGTCAGGGGATTGACTGACTGAGTGCGTCATTTCGTGCTTATTATACTGTCTTGTGTTACATTGTACTGTATAGTGTTGTGTTGTACTGTCTTATTGCATTGTACCATTAATACTCTGTTTTTACCTGCTGTACACCACGGTATTACATTCTTTCGTATGAGGTTTCATTGGGTTAATTGCATCGTACTGTATCGAAATGTATTGTGTTACAGTGGGACGCACTGGCTTCCGTTGTAGTACTTTTCATTGTGTTGCTATTATTGTGCGCTGTGTTTCCTTGCGTGAACTCATTTTCTCTTCCCAACTCCTTTTCTATTTCTTACGATCACATTGCACGGTAGCCCTTTTTTTCCCCCCGTTTCCTTCGCTTTCGGGATAGGGTGAGCTTCCACCTCCCCTGTCCCTTTAATCACAGGAAAAGCATCAGACTCTGCATGTAATATTTGTAATCATCGCTAAAGACAAATGTAAATGCATGTCTCTTGGATATAATTTACATCCGTTCTTTAGTTCTTAAACATCATCCTTTCTGTAGCCACTGTAACAATCCAAAAGTACTCCCCGCCCTGAAGTACTCCCGGGGGGGGGGGTACTTCTAGGCCCGCGCCAGAATGACTCCCGGGTAGGGTAGAATATGGACCACCCTGTTTTCCATAAAGTACTCCCGGGAGTCATTCCGGTCCCAGAAGTACCCCCCTTACATATCTCCTTTATTGATGTCTTCATGGTTTTATTTACTTTTTCTGAACTCATACATGGACATTCTACCAGAATCAACATTGAAATATAGTTTGAATCAACCCTAGGAGGGAGTACTGGGCCGGTCCCAGAAGTACCCCCTTTGCCTACCTCCTGTACTAATTTGTTCAGGGTTAACAGTAAACAAGTGGGTAGTCTTTGCTCCCATAAGGAAACCTACACACAGAGTAACTTTTATTCAAGACTGGCACAGCCTTTTAAACTTGAATAAAGTCACAAATACAAAGACGAACAATCTAATAGTGGGGGAAAAACAAGCGCAGGCCAACAACTAAATTGTCTTCATAGTAATGACATGGTGGAACTTTGAACTTAAGGAGGGCGGCGGGGGGGGGGGGGGGGGGGGGCAGCAGGAGGTTGAAGATGTAAAAACTGGGAACATGAAATTAAGAAAATATGAAAACTCTTCACTGGCTGCATAAGGGAACCATCGCAATCCCTCTTAAAGGCAAATATATTTGTATTGCCTGCACCGAGGCCTTTCGTCAATACAAATATATCTGCCTTTAAGAGGGATTGCGATGGTTCCCTTATGCAGCCAGTGAAGAGTTTTTCATATTTTCTTAATTTCATGTTCCCAGTTTTTACATCTTCAACCTCCTGCTGCCCCCCCCCCCCCCCCCCCCCCCCCCCCCCCCCCTCCTTAAAATTCAAAGTTCCTCCAAGTCATTACTATGAAGACAATTTAGTGTTGGCCTGCGCTTGTTTTTCCCCCACTATTAGATTGTTCGTCTTTGTATTTGTCTGACTTTATTCAAGTTTAAAAGGCTGTGCCAGTCTTGAATAAAAGTTACTCTGTGTTAGGTTTCTTATGGGAGCAAAGACTACCCCACTTGTTTACTGTTTATTGTTTGCTGTTTCCTGCCTCATTTCATTTCCGATTTTGTTCAGGGTTGTTATTTACTGGTCATAAACTCACACATGGACATTCTATCTGAATCAACGTGGAAATATTGTCTGAATCAACTTTAGGGGGAGTACTTCTGGGCCGGTCCCAGAAGTACCCCCTTTGCATATCTCCTTCATTAATGTGTTCAGGGTTATTAATTACTGGTTATTAACTCACACATGGACATTCTGTCTGAATCAACATGGAAGTATTGTCTGAATCAACTTTAGGTGGGAGGGGGGGGGGGGGGGGTACTTCTGGGCCGGTCCCAGAAGTACCCCCTTTGCATATCTCCTTTATTACTTTGTTCAGAGTTGTTATCTAAAAGTCATGAACTCTCACATGGACATTCTATCTGAATCAACATGGAAATATAGTCTGAATCAACATTAGGTGGAGTACTTCTGGGCCGGTCCCAGAAGAACCCCCCCTTTGCATATTTCCTTTATTAATATGTTCAAGATTTTTATTTACTGGTCATAAACTCGCACATGGACATTCTACCTAAATCAACATTGAAATATAGACTGATGCATATCTCCTTTATTAATGTGTTCAAGATTGTTATTTACTGGTCATAAAACTCGCACATGGACATTCTACCTAAATCAACATTGAAATATACACTGATTCAACTTTAGAGGGAGTACTTCTAGGCCGGTCCCAGAAGTGCCCCCCTTGCATATCTCCTTCATTAATGTGTTCAGGGTTGTTATTTACTGGTTATACACTCATACATGGACATTCTATCTGAATCAACAATGAAATATTGTCTGAATCAACTTTAGGAAGGGGGGGGGGGGGACTTCTGGGCGGTCCCAGAAGTACACCCCCCACCCCCACCTTGCATATACTCACACATGCACATTCTTTCTGAATCGACATTGAAAATGAGTCTGAATCAACTGTAGGGGAAGTCTTTCTTGGCCGGTCCCAGAAGTACCCTCCTTACATATCTCCTTCATTAATGTGCTTAGGATTTTCATTTACTGGCCATAAACTGATATATGACATTCTATCCGAATCATCTTTGGAATCTAGAATGAAATCAACTTAAGGGGGAGTCTCTCTGAACTTCCCAATGTATATCTCCTTTATTAATGTGTTCAAGATTGTTACCTACTGATCAGAATTTATATATGGACATTTTATGTGAATCATTATTAAAACCTAGCCTGAATCAGTTTGAGAGAGGGAGTATTTCTGGGCCGGTCCCAGAAGTACCCCCCTTGCATATATCCTTTATTATGTGTGCTCGGAATTGTTATTTATTGGTCAAAAACACATACTTAACGTTCTTTCAGTTGCAGAAATTATCTTGATTTATTGATTGTTTTTTTTAGACAATGAGTTGCGATGGGGGGGGGGGGGGGGGGGGGGGGGGGGGGGGGGGGGGGGGGGGGAGACGGAGGGGAACTTGCTCTTTCGTGCAAATTTTCTATACATATACATGCTTCACTATATTTGTAAAATTCCTCATTTCGTGAAATGAGTAAGGCTGCTCAATTTACGAAATCGGCAGAAAATCTGCCTATTTTGTGAAATAAGCAAACCCTATGCAAATTCCATGAAATGAGCAAAAGCAGCTTTTTTTTAAAAAAAGAAAATAAGCAAAAAAAGATTTGAGAAAAATTATTTGAATGCAAGTTTGTTGATTTCGTGAAATAGACAGATGCCGATCTCTCTCTCTCTCTCTCTCTCTCTCTCTCTCTCTCTCTCTCTCTCTCTCTGTGTGTGTGTGGGGGGGGGGGGGGGGGGGGGGTGTGCGTGTGCGTGCGTGCGTGCGTGCGTGTGTGTGTGTGTGTGTGTGTGTGTGTGTGTGATGTTTCTGAATAATTAACTCCTTGTCTTTTGATGTCTATTCACCCTCATTGCTGAAGCCTTTAAACTGACCGAGCTGTCATCATATGGACAGCCAGCAACATGTTAAAGACGCACTGGACAAAAGATGAAGAAAGAGATAGCCAAATTCTTAAAGACAACAGACCCAAAACGACTACACCAAGGGAGATGTACTACATAAGAAGTGAGTTCGGTCTTCCAGTTTTTTTTCATTACTGAGTGAATAGGCATCTTGGGGGAGGATTTCAGATCCCTCATTGATCCAAACGATGAAGGACTTAAAGATGAAATGGTGAGGGACAAGGGGATGGCCAGGGATATAGTGATGGTGAGGGACATGGTGATGATACTACTACTACTACTTCTGCTTCTGCAGCTGCTGCTGCTGCTGCTACTACTACTACTACTATTACTACTACTACTACTACTACTGCTGCTGCTGCTACTGCTACTGCTGCTGCTGCTGCTACTACTACTACTACTATTACTACTACCACTACTACTACTACTACTACTACTGCTGC
>JADBJO010000269.1:125000-137500 GCA_016801955.1 Conus betulinus | reverse complement strand
TTCATCCGAACAGTATAAAAACCTAATTATGAAAAAAAAAAAAACACTTCATCGATAAATTGTGTTTGCAGAGAGAGAGAGAGAGAGGTGACGGGAGGACGGAGGGAGCGAGAGAGAGAGCGGAAGGCTGATGGAGGGAGGGCGTGATGGTGATAATGAATCGCGTTTCAGAATCGTGTTTTCGCTTTTCTCTCCATCAACAACAAAAAAACGAACGTCTACTATCCACCAATCCCTGGAATGGAAACCCAGAAAGAAGGTTCTCCGTCACTACAAAGCCGGTACAGAAAAAAGTCATAAAAATATATACATCACCATGATATTTAACAAAAAGAATCCGTGTGCATTTCACTATGACAACTGTTCTAAAACAGGCGAAATAATATTTGAGATGATTATCAACATTCAGAGAAATATGAAAATAGGAAATTACCCCACATGCATGCACCAACTAGAATTTCGTTTATCTTGTCTCTAACCTTTCTCAATTTCCGTCTTATTTCTTGGTGTCATTTACACTTGTCAGGAAAGAGATTAACTACAAAACTTTGAACTCGGTCAGATCACGTGGGAGGGATGACGTCAAACAGTGGCATGTACATTCCATGCCACGCTGTTTTGTGAGAGTGTGACGTACACAATGGCACGTGCATCTCCTTATCCCTGCTAAGTCGCTGTCTTTGGCCGTCTTTTCGTGGGCATATGTTTTCACATCTGAGTTCGTTTCACGTCTTTTGATCCTATTTAAAAACGTGCGCGAATTACTCTCCTTGCATATCTCTTTCCTTAATGTGCTTAGGATTTTTATTTACTGGCCATAAACTGATATATGACATTCTATCCGAATCATCTTTGGAATCTAGAATGAATCAACTTAAGGGGGGAGTCTTTCTGCGCCTCCCCCCTTCCCCATGCATTTCTCGTTTATCAATGTGTTCAAGATTGTTATTTACTGATCATTATTCATACATGGATATTCTATGGGAATCATTATTAAAAACTAGTCTGAATCAATTTGAGAGGGAGTATTTCTGGGCTGGTCCCAGAACTAACCCCCTTGCATATGTCCTTTAGTTATGTGCTCGATGTTGTTATCTATTGGTCAAAAGCACATACTTAACGTTCTTTCAGTTGCAGAAATTATCTTGATTTATTACTTTTTTCATTGATTGTTTTTAGACAATGAGTTTTAATGGGGGGAAGAGAAAGACGGAGAGGAAATTGCTCTTTCGTGTTAGTTTTTTTTTTTTTTTTTTTTTTTAATACATATACATGTTTCGCTATATTTGTAAAATTCCTCACTTCGTGAAATGAGTAAGACTTTGCTCAGTTTACGAATTCGGCAGAAAATCTGCCTATTTTGTGAAATAAGCAAACTCTATGCATATTTCATGAAATGAGCAAAAGCAGTTTTTTTTTCTTTTTTAGCAAAATAAGCACCAAAAAAAAATAATTGAGAAAAACTATTTGAACTGTGTGTGTGTGGGCGCGCGCGTGTGCGTGTGTGTGTGTATGTGCGCGCGTACGCGGGTATGTGTACATGTATGTGTATATGCGTGTGTGTGTGTGTGTGTGTGTGTGTGTGTGTGTGTGTGTGTGTGTGTGTGTGTGTGTGTGTGTGTAAGCGCGCGCGCGCGCGCGCGTGTGTATGTGTGTGTGTGTAATTATCTTCTTGTCCTTTGATGTCTATCCAGCCTCACTGCTGAAGCCTTTAAACTGACCGAGCTGTCATCAAATGGACAGCCTGCAACGTGTTAAAGACGCACTGGACAAAAAAAAATGAAGAAAAGAGATATTCAAATTCTTAGAGGCAACAGATCCAAGACGACTGCGCCTAGGGAGATGTATTACATAAGAAGTGAGTTCGGCTTTCAAGGTTGTTGTTTTTTTTCGTTACAGCCTGTGTAGGCATCTTGGAGGAGGATTTCAGATCCCTCACTGATCCAAACGATGGAAGACTTAAAGATGGAAATAGTGACGGACAAGGGGATGGCTAGAGACATACTGATCGTGAGGGACATGTGTGATGACACTACTACTACTTCTTCTGCTGCTGCAGCTACTACTACTACTACTACTACTGCTATTACAATAACAGCGGTAGCAGCAATAACAAGTGCAACAACAGGAGTGGTTGTAACAACGCCAATAGTAACTACAGCTGCGGCAGCAGTGACAGTAACAACGACAACAACATCGACAACAAAATCGAGTAGTGTAGTGTGTGTGCAGTGTAGCTCAGTGTAGTGTAGTGCAGTGTAACGCAGTGCACTGCAGTTCACTGCAGTGCAGTGTACTGTAGTGTAGTGTAGTGTAGTGTAGCTCAGTGCAGTGTAGTGTAGTGTAGTGCAGTGTTGTGTCATGTAGTGTAGTGTTGTGTAGCACAGAGCAGTATAGCACAGCGCAGTGTAGAGCGGAGGGGGTGGCAGTGTAGTGTGGTGTAGCGTAGAGTCGCGTCGTCGGGTCGGGGTCGGGTCGGGTTGATTCAGACTATATTTCAGTGTTGATTCAGATAGAAAGTCCATGTGTTAGTTTATTACCAGTAGGGGGGGGGGGGGGGGGGGGGGGGGGGGTTGGGGGGGGGGGGGGGTGGGGGGGGGGGGGGGGGGGGGGGGGGGGGGCTGGGGGGGGGGGGGGGGGGGGGGGGGGGGGGGGGGGGGGGGGGGGGGGGGGGGGGGGGGGGGGTGGGGGGGGGGGGAACACAACACATCAATAAAGAAGATAATATTATGCCGGGGGGGGGGGGGGGGGGGGGGGGGGGGGGGGCTTCTGGGACCGCCCAGAAGTACTCCCCCTAGGGTTGATTCAGACTATATTTCGACCTTGATTCAGACAGAATGTCAATGTATAAGTTTATAACAATCCTGAACACATTAATAAAAGAGATATGCAAGGGGGGTACTTCTGGAACCGGCCCACATGTACTCCCCCTAAAACAGATTTAGACTATATTTCAATGTTGGTTCAGATAGAATGTCCATGTGTGAGTTTATGACCAGTAAATAACAACCCTGAACACATTGATAAATGAGATATCCGGGGGGGGGGGGGGGGGGGGGGTACTTTTGGGACCCGCCCAGAAGTACTCCCCCTTAAATTGATTCAGACTTGTTTTCAATGTAGATTCAGATAAAAAATGTCCATGTGTGAGTTTATGACCGTAAAATAACAACCTCAACACATCAACAAAGGAGATATGCAGGGGGGGGGGGGGGGGGTACTTCTGAGACCAGCCCAGAGGTACTCCCCCTAAAGTTGATTCAGACTATATCTTATGTTGATTCAAATAGAATATTAATGTGTGAGTTTTTAACCAGTAAATAACAACCCTGAACACATTTATAAACAAGATATGCAAGAGAGGTGCTTCTGGAACCGGCCCAGAAGTACTCCCCCTAAAGTTGATTCAGACTCGTTTTCAAATGTTGATTCAGATAGAATGTCCATGTGTGAGTTTATGACCTGTAAATAACAACCTTCAACACATTGATAAAGGAGATATGCAAGGGGGGTACTTTGGGACTGGCCCAGAAGTACTCCCCCTAAAGTTGATTCAGACTATATTTTCAATGTTGATTCAAATAGAATGTCCATGCATGAGTTATAACCAGTAAATAACAACCTTGAACACATTACTAATGGTGATATGCAAAGGGGGTACTTCTGAGACCGGCCCAGAAATACTCCCCCTAAAGTTGATTCAGACTATATTTCAATGTTCATTTAGGCAGAAAGTCAATGTATGAGTTTATAACCGGTATATAACAACCTTGAACACATTACTAAAAGGAAATGTGCAAGGGGGGTACTTCTGGACCGGCCCAGAAGTACCCCCCCCCCCCCCCCCCTAAAGTTGATACAGTCTGTATTTCAATGTTTATTCTGAAGCAATATCCACATAATTCTCTTCATAAACGAGAAACAACATCCCTAAGCTCTGGGACCGGCCCAGAAGTACTCCCCCTAAAGTTGATTCAGACTCGTTTTTTTCAATGTTGATTCAGATAGGATGTCCATGTATGAGTTTATGACCAGTAAATAACGACGCTGAACACATTAATGTAGGAGATATGCAAGGGGGGTACTTCTGTGACCGGCCCAGAAGTACTCCCCCCCCCCCCCCCCCCCCCCCCCCCAAAAAAAAAAAAAAAAAAAGTTGATACAGTCTGTATTTTCAATGTTGATTCTGAAGCAATATCCACATAAGTCTTCATAAACGAGAAATAACATCCCTAAGCTCTTTAATACAGAAGATATGAAAGGGGGGTGCTTTTGGGCCTGGTCCCAGAAATACTCCCTGTGGGGGGGGGGGGGGGGGGGCAGTTTGGGACTGGTACCAAAAGTACTCCCCTGTCTAAAGGAATCAGCTTTACAAGATAGTTTCAGAAAACAAACATTATTTACAAACTTGTCAAGGGGGGGGGGGGGGGGGTTATTCTGGGACCAAGGGGGGTACTGTCCCAGAAGTTCTCCCGGGAGTCATTCTGGCGCGGGCCCAGAAGTACTCCCGGGAGTACTTCTGGGCGGGGAGTACTTTTGTGGTGTTACAGGCAACCTACCAGTGCAGACGCTGCACTGCTGCCGAGTCGCTTCGGTGGTGTTCGATGCTGCGTGGACGGACCGCACGAACACAAGACAACCACCCAGTATACTGCCGACTGACATCCGTGACTGCCTACCCATAAAGGGACATTATTGTTAATGGTTTGAATACACGATGTCGCAATGTCTGTTGTAAGAAGAGACGCGCACGTAGCAACTTGCAAGGTGCCACGCTTCTAACGCGACACGCCGATGTGTCTTAAACCTGGCTGTAGTATTTACAGCACATAACTGAAAAATCTTAAATGTGATCTGCTTTGGATTGCCCTTCTCCTGGACATACACACCTTTCGTGTGGTTAATTCCCCCCACAATTTGACAAAATGGTACCTGTTTTCGCCAAAAGCGATCTATGACCAAAACGTTGATGATTTCTGGGTGTTTTTTTTTTCTGTTGTAAAACATCTGAGCATTCTTAAAGATAGTATGTACTGTTAGAACAGATCAGCAGTCAAAAATCATTTTTATTACACATAGCAGAACACAATGAACTGCAGATACGTTAAGTAAATAAAATTAATACTGTAAATTAGTTTTCGTCGACCGTGCGTGTATGGAGAGTAAAAATAATTCAGTTTATGTGTAACCAATTATGTGATTTTTTTTTTTTTCTCTGGGGTGAATGGGAACGAAAAGTAATGGCTAAACATAATTCAAAAACATTTTCTTTTTTACCTTTGGCACTCCAAGGTAACATGATCTTGTTTGTATGGATGATCAGGTTGATTTCTAGCGGAGAGGAGCTGCATTAGAAACCAGATTGTATGAACTTCGTCTTTTTGGTTTTGCGCCTTGTCTTTTGCGCTCCATCTTTTGCGCTTGTAATTTGTAAGTTTCTAAAGTCCACATACCTCACATCCTAACTCTTTCCTCCTTTCCTCCTTTTTTTTTTCTTCTTCGCTTTTTCATTCGTTTTTCAGTAAACATCTGCGCTCTTGTGGCCTCATGGCGGAACAGACGTGGTGTGACATATACAAATTAGTCCGCGAAGACTGAAGCGCCCTTTAGGAAACGGAGACTGAAAGTCAGTAGACACGTCGGACAACAGACTACAGGAAAGGTCAACCGTAATGATATTAATGAAAAGTTCTTATGATCC
This sequence comes from Conus betulinus, assembly GCA_016801955.1. Lineage (NCBI taxonomy): Eukaryota > Metazoa > Mollusca > Gastropoda > Neogastropoda > Conidae > Conus > Conus betulinus. The sequence goes on along the minus strand of JADBJO010000269.1, from coordinate 131,799 downwards.
GAAAATACTTTTTAATTGGATGAGCTGCGTTCTCGCCGTTCTTGAGTCGAACACGTATCCGACCTCGCCTCCTTCCCTGCTCTCCTGCATCCACCCTTCCTTCCGCCCCCACGAACTTTCTACCTCGCCCCTTACCCCACTTCCAATCCCGCCCCTACACCAGCCCACAGTTTCCCCTCCCTTTCACCCTCCCTCCCACCTCTCACCCAACACCCAAAGCTCACAACATGGCCCGGGGAAAACGCACTGTGGCCTAATGGTACTATGGTCTAATGACATCAGCCCGTAAGAACAGGTGGCTTTTTTCCAGGCTGTTTTGACACCAGAACCGAAATGAGATGAGACACAGAGTGGACAGGAGCCAGATCCAGAGAAAAGCCAGAACCGCGTTCTTCCGTGGTCTTCGTGCTGCTTCTTGCACGTCTGAAGAGCTTTCCGTGGGAAGAACGAAGTGAACGGTGAGAATGATAACCGCAGAGGCGGGCAGGAGCGGCGGGAATAGCCGATCGATACGGCGGTGCGCGGGAAACTGTAATCATAGTCTGAAGAAGTGTGGCTCACTTGCACCATCACCTGGATTGGAAAATCTGGATTGTTTGAATGAGACTAGCCACGATTCCTCTCGCTTTCAGAGTGTCGTGAAAATGGCTTCTAAAGAATCCGTTTCATTCATAGAGATGAATGGCGTTTACTGTGGTGGTGAATCGGTGGGATTGAACAGTTCGTGAATGTTGCACTGGCTGAATAAGTGGATTGATTGCCTTTGAGAGAGAGAGAGAGAGAGAGAGAGAGAGAGAGAGAGAGAGAGAGAGAGTCCTTCCAACTTTTAAGACAACTGGTTCTTTCTATCTGTTCTTACTTTTCTTTTTTCTTTTTTTTTCTCCCTCAAAATCAATACAAGATGTGTCTGGAATGAAAGTGCATGATGATTCTAAAACCCGTTGAACATGATACTTTTTTGGTCACGATGGGCCAAGATCTTGTTAACAGTTCCGTTAAACGACACCAGTGACGTCGTCGATGACCTTTTTCCGTGTGGAACACTGTGGAAAAAAAGGTGGTTTGGCATTAATTCTGTGTATGACGATTTCAAGAGCAAAGACTTGTCAGATGGGCTGCAATGTTGCCGGTGCTCTTTGTAGGTTTCAATTTTTACGGCGATATTGTTACTTTTCATCATCGTTTAAAAAAAAAAAAAAAAAAAAAAAAAAATTTACTGGTGATAGGCCGCTATTTTCTCCTCACAATGAATGGTTATGATGTAATTTTTCGCCCGGACACCAAGGTATTAACGACATCTAAAGCGAACAATAGAATCGGTAGTGGTGTTACCCGTTGACTAACGTGTGTCGATCTAATTATCCTGTTTCGATTATCCATGCCTGCGTGTGTGCGTGTGTGTGTGTGTCCGTGGTAGATATTTAACGTTGGCGATTTCTTGGGCAGTTATAAGCTTTCTACAGAACCCAAACTAGTAAAAAAATGAATAAGGACAAAATCCTTTCTGCAACTCCTTTCATGATTACGTCATCCGAAAGGTGAAGATATAAATCTTTGGAAAAAATGATGTTCAGCCATTTTCTTCAAGGTTACAATGCTGACATTTTCTTGGAATTTTCAACCAGTTTTAAAATTCATGGCCCCCGTTTTCCCCCCTTGTGTTGGTTTGCAAACTGTAACAGTTCCTTGATTTTATGACTATTTTTAATACGTGTGTTTAAGAGGCTTATGTTTTTTGCCTTGTTTTGTTTTGTTAAGAGAGCTTTACTTTTATGAATCTGCAGCGTATATGTATGAAAGTGGGGTGGGATGAACCCTCTCATTCGCACCTGCACACCCCGTCTTCTCTCTTCTACGATACGTCAAATTCCATAAAATCTGTCCCGCCTTCTGTGTCATTACCTCCGACACATGAGGCAGAAAATGTGAAAAACGGAGATGTGTGTACGCGGTTAGGCCAAGTGGTTGACTCACCGAGTTCACAGTCAAATTTGCAGGTTCGAATTTAGCTGGCGCCAGGACAGTTACGTTACCCGTCTGGACCTGCTATCGTTCTGTTGGTCTTGGTGTTGAGTCAGGTACCGGGTAGGTCCCCTCAGCCCACCCCCTAGAATGGTTATCCCCGTCTGTCGTAACACTTTTGCTGAGTGTGGACGTTTTAAACTTGAATGCAACGAACTAAAAAGCGATCAGGGAAAAAAAATTAAGAGGGTTAGAAAAGAGGAGTAGTAGAAAGGGGGCGAGAGCAAGAAGAGGAGGAATGGGTGCGCATGTGACAAGAACAGACACTCGAAAGGATTTCTGTGACAAAAAAAGTAATTGTATTAAAGTAAGTGTCCCAGGTGCGAGTTAAGGAGAAAGGAGGACGAAGAGGTGGAGAGGACAGGAAAGGTGGGGTTCAGGGGATCCTGATGTCACTGTGGATCCCACTCCCCTAGCACCAAAATCCGCCACACCAAAACAGTTGTAATAATAATGTGAGAGCGCCGTTTAAAAACGCTTTCCGAAAACGAAAAGAAAAATGTAAACAAACGAGACGAAAAGAAAGAGACAAGACAAGGCAAAATTAATTGTATACGATGGTAACATATAAGCACGGGTGTGTGGGTTTTTTTGTCGTTTGTTTTTTTGTTTTTTTTGTTTGCTGTTTTGTAGTTTTTTTTAAACTGAGCCTTCCACTAAGTAGGTTTTACAAATAAAAATGTAGTTGTTTTTAACAAGAGCCCCGGAAAAAGAAGGAGTTCAGAGACACCTAAAACCGAGAAGGGAAAGTACAAAGCATATAAAATAAAGTTATGTGGAGAGTTTGTTTTTTTGCAAAGTAGAAATTCTAAATAAAAAATAGAAGTATGTAGGAGAGTGCACCCGAGAAACAGGGGAGAGGAGTAGGGGAAAAGGAGGGGAGAAGAGAGGGGCGAGAGAACGAGAGAGGAGGACAGAGAGGTACAGAAGAGGCAGACAGTAAGGTGCGGCACGACACTCACGCACGCCACACACGAGAACAGAGAGAGAGAGAGAGAGAGAGAGACGAGAGAGAGAATGAGAGGACCAGAGAGAGAGAGGAGAGAGAGGAGGAGACAGAGTGGGCAGCGAGAGAGAGAGAGAGAGAGACAGACAGACAGACAGAAAGACAGACGAGAGAGCAGAGGACAGAGACAGAGAGAGAGGACAGACAGACAGAGACAGACTGACAACACACAACACAACCACACACACACACACACACACACACACACACACACACACACGGAGACAGACAAAACAGAGACAGAGAGAGAGAGACAGACAGAGAGAGAGAGAAGATGAGAGAGAGAGAGAGAGAGAGAGAGAAGATGGGGAGGAGGAGGGCAGACAGATTTAGGGGGGCGGGACGGAAGAAAGAAAGAGTGTGGAGTAATGGACGAAAAGCTCCCTAAGGAAACAGGAAGTAGGGAAGAGGGGGATGGACTGTGTGGAGAACAGGGAAAGGCGGTGGAAAAGGAGGGTGGGGGGTGTAGGAGATCACCTCACAAGATAAGCCTTTTCTAAGGTTGATTTACACCAATGTTGTCTGATCCCACTCAGAAAGTCATTTTAAACTGTGTGGTGCCCAGATATGTAACTGGTTTTGAAAAGTCTATTCCTAGAACTTGGACATCGATTTGGGGGAGGATCCTAGAGGAATTCGTCGAGAATTTGTCCGTGGATTTTTAGGAATGCGTAGGTTTCAGCATTGTGAGACCCTTGTTTCTATTCTAATCTGCGGCTTAGGGGAAGATTATGAGGTTTGTTTTGGGGGTGGGGGATTGTAGTCTAATCCCAATAGCTTAAATTTATATATATATATATATATATATATATATATATATATATATATAAATATATATATATATATATATATATATATATATATATATATATATGTATATATAAACTAGGACTAAACTGAGCGCTCCTTTGTGTAGGCTCAGCGGTGGTTTTAATGCGTGTTTACATTAGCGGAGTCCCTCAACGTACACATATGATGAATTGCGACTGAACATGAGCTTAGAACAACAACAATTCACGTGACTGGAGATTAGGAAACTACTTAATTTTGGATAGTTGATATACTCTCTGAGAAATTCTTTCGCACAATTAGGATATATGAGGATTCTAATCTTGTTATCAAAATGTTTTTTTTTCCTACTTTTGATATTTTCAATAAATTTATTTTTAGGTGTTTGTAGAGACATTGCTTTTTTTCCCCACTTTTCTGTCTGGTTGTCTTAAGCATCGATTTTGTGCCTGGGTGGTGAAGCGACATGAGATGGAACTGAATCCATTTCATGGAATCACCTTCACTTTCACAAGATGTGTGGCGTCAGTGTGATTTTGGTACTCATCAGCATCATCCGCAAAGGACGTACATGAAGATTTGCTAAGGACAGGTAGAACGTTCGTGTAGATGGAGGAGAAAAAGAGGTCTGAAACAAACCCTTGTGAGACGCTATAGCGATGAACTGCGTGGAGGCAGATTTACTGATCGTTAGCCTGTACACTGTGGCCTTTCTGTCAGATATGTGGAAAGCAGATTAAGATTAAGAACTTGTCTTTAAAAACCTCTGTTTCTGATTTTCTAAGAGAGGAGGTCAAAGTCACTTATATTGAAAGCTTCCATTTCAAAAATCAAAATACCGAGAGAGAGAGAGAGAGAGAGAGAGAGGAAGAGAGGAGGGAGAGAGAGAGACGGAGTGAGATGAGTGGAGAGAGAGAGAGAGAGAGAGAGAGGCGAAAAGAGAGGAAAGAGAGTGGCCTAGAGTAGATCGAGGCTTAGAGAGGCGTAATCAGCAAATCTTTCGGTGAAAATTGCACCAAGACAAAATACAGACTAAGCACGAAGTCGCTTTCTACAACCTTCTCCTTTCCCCTCATCCTCCCAACCGGCCCCCTCCCGCCTCCTTTCACGTTCAACAACAATATGGCGATTTAATTCACCTTGATAAACAAGAACACCCTCACCCTAGCCCACTCTTCGCTTGTCAACCTTGACGCGAGCGTACCGCATTCTTTCTCCACTAAAGAAAACAACAAAAGTTGTGCTGCTCTCCAACACTTTCATTCCTTCCCCCTCTCTTTATCCCTCCCCCTCCCCCCCCCCCACTTTTTTTTTTTTTTTTTTCTTTACCCACGTCTTAGACCCACGACCAGTGCGCAGCAGTGTGGTCTCAAAACAAAGCGAATGTGGTGTAGTGTATTATACAGTCTAGTCCGCACGCAGTGACGCCTCTTGATGGAACTGAAGCTGAAAGTTCACCCACGCCTCCTTTAGTCACGACAGACCTCTACAATGACACTGTAACACACTGTTCCCTCTCCACGACAGAGTTATCCTCTCCTGTATCTCGCAACACATGAGTCATTGTCAATATTGAAAACAGGCTTTTTTTTTTCTTTTTCTTTTTTTTTAGTCGGAATGCTATCCACAACTGTTTTATGAGAACAAATAAACCCCAACGGAATGATCTAGGCATATCGTTGCTCATTTGGCAAAATGTCTTTAAAAAAAAAATGTATAGGAACAACGCGTTTTTTTTTTTTTCATGCCGCTTTGAAAGTCTTCAAATTATAGGCCTACATCCGTATATCTCTATATCACTCTCTCTCTCTCCTCTCTATCTCTCTCTATATATATATATATATATGTGTGTGTGTGTGTGTGTGTGTGTGTGTGTGTGTGTGTGTGCGTGTGCGCGCGCGCGCGCGCGCGTGAAGAAGTATAAGTAAGGATATTGTTTTGAAAAGAGACGAAAAAATAGCAAAAACCAGCGCACAGTTTATCAAGTTTTACGAATAACACAAACGTGTAAACAATACATAGCAGTATAGAGACAACGTGACAGATGTGTACAAGGCTATACGCACTCGAAGTCGTATGACTTATGGTAAAGCGTTTAAGGACAAGCACGTGCGCCGCAACACTTCCTTGACTGAAACAGAAAGAGAAAAGCTGTCAAATGGGACGAAATGTCAAAACGGTACATGTGGACTTCACGGCATCAAATGCATTCATGTTAATCTGTGAAGGAGCTCAGGGCGCAAACACTCACATACAGAAACACGCTCGTACGTGCATGTGCCGGCTCGAAAACACACACACACACACACACACACACACACACACACACACACACACACACACACACCAAGCACACACACACACACACACACACACACACACGCATGCACACACACACACACGCGCGCGCGCGCGCGCGCGCGCGCGCGAACGTGAGCAGAATTTTGCTTGAAACTCATTTGGACTGTGCCGTTATTTTCAGAACTTGCCAAAGGGCTGATTAAGAAGGTGAGAGTAAGAGAGAGAGAGAGAGAGAGAGAGAGAGAGAGAGAGAGAGAGAGAAAGAGAGAGAAGAGCAAGAGGAGGAGGAGAAGAGAGAGGAGCGCGGAAGGGATTGAATGTATTCAAAACAAACTTTTCTCCGGGGACAGACAGAAAGGAACCCAATTATTAGTCAACTCAAAGTTGCCTGCCATGATGCGACGTTTGGAAGTTGGCTGAAGGTCAGATGATCGAAGGTTAGTGCCCTGTGTGCGTGCCAGAGTGCTCGCACGGATACGCACGCACTAACGTCCCTGTGTGTGTGTGTGTGTGTGTGTGTGTGTGTGTGTGTGTGTGTGTGTGTGTGTGCGTGCGTGGCGTGCGTGCGTACGCGCGCGCGCGAGCGAGCTCGCGTGTGTGTGTATTCGGAAAGGGACAGAATATACATTCGCTCACAAGCGTGGCAGACGTGATGTTTACAACGTAAGAAAGAAAAAAAAA